>CAUYRT010106250.1:0-11750 GCA_963574885.1 Lepilemur ruficaudatus
ACTACCCAAAGTGATCTACAGATTAAATGCAATCCTTATTACAATACTGCTATCATTTTTTGTAGATCTAGAAAAAATAATTCTAGGCTTCATATAGAACCCGAGAAGACCCCATATAGCAAAAGCAATCTTAAGCAAAAAGAACAATTTGGGAGGCATCAATTTACCAGACTTCCAGCTCTACTACAAGGCTATAGTAACTAAAACAGCATAGTACTAGCACAAGAACAGAGACATAGACCAATGCAACAGACCTGAGAACCCACATATAAAACCATTCTTATATTGCCAACTAATCTTTGACAAAGCAGACAAAAACATACACTGGGGAAAAGAATCCTCATTCAATAAATGGTGTTGGGATTGTAGATAATTGTAGATAATTTTTAAATACCTAAATATTAATATATGGAATAATATAACATGATTATAGATGGGGAGATTCAATATTATAGAGATACCACTATCTCCAAATTGATATACATATTAAAAGCAATCCTAATTAACACCCAAGCAGAGTTTCTCTGGATATTAATAATATAATTTTAAAATTTTATGGGCATCCAGAGAACTAAATATTTCCAAGACAAACTTTGTAAAAAATAGAACAGAGGTTGAGAATTACCACTATATACCATAACTATATATAATATGTACAATATATGCATACATGTGATATTATATGATACATTAATATATAAAGTATAATATTATATAATATATAATATACACACATAATTATATATAATTACCATAAAGTTACAATAGTTGAGATAATGTGTCATTCTTATGAGAATAGACAAAAAGACCAATGGAACAGAATCGAGACTCCAAAAAGAGACCCACACATGAATAATCACTTCATTTGTAAAAAATAACACTATAGTTGGTAAGGAAATGGTGAACTTTTAAATAAATGATGATATTAATAGTTCAGTTGGATACCCATACAGAAAAAAATAAATCTTGATCCCTGCCTCATAAGATATACACGAATCAATTCCAGGTAGATTATAGATAAAAATGTAAAAAATAAAACAATAAACTCTAGATGATAGTATAAGCCAATATATTGATGATCTAGGGAGTGGAATGTATTTCTTAATTATGATGCAAAAAAAAAGGCTGACATATGGGACTATATTAAACTTGGGATTTATGTTCTTCAAAAGATGTGGAAAGTGAAAGGTCACTCTCCAGAGTGGGAGAAGATATTTTCAATATATACATTTGATAAGGAAATTATAATAAAGTATATCAATAAAAACTTTTAATATTTGATTAGAAAAATAAATAAACCTTTACAAGTCACAAAATGGAAACCCCCCAAAGACCAATGACCACACTGATGATGTTCAAACTTCACCGTTAGGGAAGCAGAAGTTAAACCACAGTGAGATTTAACTATACCACCACCAGAATTGGTAAAGCTGAAAAGACTGACATTACAAAGTAATGGAGCTCCCATACCCTGTTGATAGGATCATACATTACTTTAGTTTCTTTGAAAAAATGTTTGATAGTGTATATTTAAAAAGGTGGTTAATGTATGATCCAGTAATTCCATGACTAGTTAAATTTCTGATACAAAAGTCAACACATGTGAAACAAAATCATATAAAAGAATGAAAACTCAATTAACCTGTACATTTACTATTTGGGCATATTTCTGTGCTTACATATTTAATAAGAAACACTTAATATTATTTCAATAAATACATATAAAAAATGAAAACAAAATGAAATAAAGGAGAAAATACAATAATGTCCATAGAAGCAAAGACATTTAATGGATACAAAATATATTTTAAAAAAGCTTTTAGAAAATGAGTACACAATTCCCTTAAATCTGATGTCATGTAACACTTAGAACAAATATCCTACTTAATGGAGAAATATTGTTAACTTTCTCTCTGAGTTTGCAATGAGTATAAAATGCTTGCAATCTCAGCTTCTATTCACTACTATACTGAGGGTATTCTAACTAGTGCAAACAGGCATGAAAATTTGAAGAGGACTAAGTTGTGTAAACAAAGATACAAGAAGATAGACACATGTTATTAGACACAAATGAATTTTTAAAAAGTTGCCTGATTAAAAGGCAACTGCATAACTATATTTCAACAACAAGTGGAAGCTGAGATTTAGAAAATAAAAAATTTAAATTAATATAAACAGCATTGAACACCTAGGAATAAATCAGATAAAATTTGTGTTAACATGTACTCACTATTAAATTGGAATTAACCGATGAGCACACATGTGCACAGAGGGAAGCAAATCAGTGGAAATCAACCAGGCAGAAGGGGAGAAGGGGAGGGGCAAAAACCTACATCACTCGTACAATGAACACTATTTGGGTGACAGGCACACCTATAGCCAGGACTCAAGCATTACAAAAGTGATCCATGTAACCTAAAATAATCATACCCCCTTAATATTTTGAAATAAAAAAGTGTGCTAATTCTTTATATGAAAAAATATCAAAAAATATTATCAAGATAAATTTTAAAATATTGAAATATGTGGTCTTTTCAATAAATGTTGGTGAGTCAAATGCAAATCTATATAAAAAAATTCAGGCATTGACAATCTACTTCATGCCGTACATATAAATGAATTCCAGAGCGACTGTATATTTAATTGTAAAAGAAAAAAATCATTTACAAGGTAACATAATAGCTTTATGTCTTTAAGGCAGGGAGAATTGTTTTCAATAAGACATAAAGAGCCCTAATCCTAAAAGAAAGTAATTGATAAACTGTACTGCATTATAATAAGGAAGTCTTAATGAAGACACTGCTAGGAAAATGAAAAAGCCAGCCACGGAGCAGGAAAATGTATTTAAAACATATAGAGTTTACATACAGTTTATACAAATAACTCCCACAAAAACAATAAGAAAAAGACAGACAACTGAAAAGGAAAAGGAACAATTTAAAAGAGTATTTCACAAAAGAGGATATTTAAATAGTCAATAAATACATGAAAGAATGTTTTATATCATTAAAAATCAGAGAAGCAAAAATTAATTCCACAATGAGATACAATAAAAACTCAACAGAATTACTAACACCAATTGGTTATGTAACACCAACTTTTGGTGAGGATGTGGAGCTATAGAAACTCCTACTTACTGGTGATATAAATATGATAATGACCACCATCTTACAAACATATTTGTCAAAATCTGCTAACAGTGAACACTCACACACACCCACCAATTCTGTTCTTAGGTATGTACCCAATATATATGTGCACATATGCACAGAAATCTACAATAACCCACATAGCATCATTTATTGTAACAGTCAAAAAACTTGCAACAACCCGAATGTCCATCAGCATTAGAATGGATACATAAATTGTGGTGTATTGAAACAATAGAAAACATTACAGCAATTGAAACAAACAAATTAGAGCTGCCCTCTGTTTATCATACGACAACATTGCAGTGAAAATGCAAGCCACACAGATAAATATTACAAAGATCATGTTGAGAGAAAGAAGTCACATGCATATACACAAACACATGCCATACGTGAATAATGTAAGTTTCTGTAGCTATAATGTTCAAAGTCATGCAAAACAATATAGCATCAGAATTTATGGTACTGATTATCTTTGCTGATACGTGAGGGGCTATTTATGGATAGAGGTCAGGAGGTTGGATTCTTGTGGAAATGATAATTAATGATAGATTTTTATTTTCTACCTGGTTGATACTACAAGGGAATCTTCACTTTGAGATACTTATTGACTTATACACTTATGATTTGTTTAAATATATAGACACACACTAACGTATATTTACACACACACATATATATATGTGTGTATGTGTTACTTCTTTATAAAAATGTTAAAACATATCCAGAGACATTTGAGGAAAAAGATAGACTGATATAAGATTTAAAATACATATCTATATCCCTGTCTGTCTAGGGTATCTGTTCATTTACTCACATACAGATTCAGGTATTATAAACACCTATTACAGAAATTTTAAAACTTAATAAGGAATATATTGGCTCATAGAAAAATAAAGCTTATCAAATGACATGAAAAGAAATAGAAAATCAGAATGATCTTATTTCTATTAAAGAAATCTGTAATTAAAATCTTCCCTTAAAGAAAACACCAGGCCCTTTTGTCTTCATAAATGCATTCTATTGAATACTTAAGAAAAAAAATATATAAATCTTGTGTGCAACTTTTCCCAAGAATAGTAAACGAAGGAACTCATTTTATGAAGTACGCATATTTTTAATTCTAAACCTTGAAAAGATCATTCTGAAAAAGAAAATTTCAAGATATTAATGCTCAAGAACATACATGCAGAAATTTCAAAGAAAACATAAACAAATAAAATCCAGCAAATGTATAAAGAATAATATATTATGAATAATTTGGATTTATTTCAGAGATGCAAGGTTGATTTAAATATGAAAATACATGTAATCATTTCTATAGAGGCAGTAGAAGCATTTGGTAACACATAATATTCATACTGGTTAAAAATAATATTTATTGCAAGCTAAAAATAGAAAGAAGGGCCTCAATATACCAAAGAAAAGTGAAAAAAATCATACTTAATGGTTAATGAGTAAATAAAGCTTTCCCTGTGACACTAGGAAACACCAATATGCATAACATTTTCACTTGTCATCTTCATTATCCTAGAAGTACCAGTCAGTGCAATAAGGCAAGAAACTAAAGTTGAAATCATACAATGTGCAGCTTTTTCAGATTTGTTTCTTTCAATTATTAATCTGCATTTAAGTTTCCCCCAGGTCTTTTCTTTTTTTAATTTCTAATTATCATGGATACATAATAGTTTTATGTATTTATGAGGTACATGGAATATTTTGATACAGTCATAAAGTGTGAATTAATCAAATCTGAGTAATTGGGGTGTCCATCACCTCAGGCATTTATCATTTCTTTGTGTTAGGAGCATTCCAGTTCCAGTCTTTTAGTTATTTTAAGGTATACCGTAACTTATTGTTGATTATAGACACTTTGCTGTGCTGTCAGATACTGTTTATTCTATCTAACTATATTTTTGCACCCATTAACCATCCCCACTTTATCCCCCCTACCCTGCAACCCTTCCAAACCTCTCGAAACCGTCATTCTACACTCTGTCTCCATAAGATCCATTGTTTTTAATATTTAGCTTCCACACATGAGTGAGAATATGGGAGATTTGTCTTTCTGTGCTTGGCTTATTTCACTTAACATAATGTTCTCCTGTTCTATCCATGTTGTTGCAAACGGCAGGATTTCATTCTTTCCTGTGGCTACATTTCATTGTATATAGGTACCACAATTTCTTTGTCCACTCATCTGTTCATGGACACATAGGTTGATACCATATTTGGCTATTGTGTATAGTGCTATAACAAATATGAGAGTGCAGATATATTTTCAACATACTAAATTCCCATACTCTGGATATATATCCAACAATAGGATTGCTGGGCCATGGTAGCCCTATGTCTAGTTCTTTGAGGACCCACCATACTGTTCTGCATCGTGGTTGCACTAAGTTACATTCTCACTAACAGTGTGCGAGAATTTCCCTTTCTCCACATCCTTGCAAGCATTCATTATTGCCTGTCTTTCTGATAAAAGCCATTTTAACTGGAGTGAGATAATATCTCATTATAGTTTTGATTTGAATTTTTCTGATTGCTAATGATGTTGAGCATTTTTTTCATATAGCTGTTGGCCATTTGCATGTCTTCTTTTGAGAAATGTCTATTCAGATCCTTTGACCATTTTTAATTGGATTGTTTGATGATTTCCTATTGACTTCTTAGAGCTCCTTATATATTGTAGTTATTAATCCCTTGCCATACAGGTAGTTTTCAAATATTTTCTCCCATTCTGTGGGTTGTCACCTCACTTTGTTGACTATTTCCTTTGCTAAGCAGAAGCTTTATAGCTTGATGTAATCCCATTTGTCCAAATTTGCTTTAGTTGCCCGTGCTTCGGGGGTGTTACTCAAAAAGTCTTTGACCAGACTAAAGTGCTGAATTGTTTCTCCAATTTTTTTTCTACTAGTTTCGTAGTTTCAGGTCTTAGATTATGTATTTAATCCATTTGATTTTATTTTTGTATATGGTGAGAGATAAAGATCTACCTTCATTCTTCTGCATATGGATATCCAGTGTTGCCAGCACCATATATTGAAGAGACTGTCCTTTCCCCACTGTATGTTCTTGGCACCTTTGTCAAAGATAAGCTCCCTATAGATGTTTGGATTTATTTCTGTATTCTCTAGTTTGTTCCATTGGTCTATGTGTCTGTTTTTATGCCAGTACAATCCTTTTTTGGTTACCACATATCTGTAGTATAATTTGAAGTCAGGTAATGTGATTCCTCCATTTTTGCTCTTTTTGCTCAGGATGGATTTGGCTATTTTGGGTCTTCTGTGGTGCCACATAAATTTTAGGATAATTTTTTCTATTTCTGTGAAGAATGTCATTTGTTCTTTGATGGAGATTGCATTTTAATTTGTAGATTGCTTTGGGTATTAAGGACATTTTGTCAATATTGATACTTCCAGTCCATGACCATGGAATATCTTTCTATTTTTTTGTGTGTTCTCTTCAATTTTTTCATCAATGTTTTATAGTACTCATCATAAAGATCTTTCATTTTTTGGTTAAATTTATTCCTAGGTATTTTATTTTATTCATGACTATTATAAATGAGATTACTTTCTTGGTTTCTTTTTCAGGTTGATTGGTGTAAGCATATATAAATGCTACTGATTTTTATATGTTGATTTTGGATCCTGCAACTTTACAGAATTTGTTTAGAAGCTCTAATAATTTTTGTGTGGTCTCTTTAGCTTCCCCTAAATATAAGATCATATTGTCTACAAACAATGATAATTTGACTTCTTCATTTCCAATTTGGATGCCCTTTTTCTCTTTCTCTCCTGTAATTATTCTAAGTACAACTTCTAGTTCTATATTGAATAACAGCGGTGAAAGTGGGCCTCCTTGTTGGGTTCCAGATCTTAGATGAAAGTCTTTCAGTTTTTACCAATTTGGTGTAATACTAGCTGTGGGTCTGTCATATATGACTTTTATTGTGTCGAGGTAAATTCCTTCTATATTCAGTTTTATAAGAATTTTTATCATAATGTTGATGTTGAATTTTCTCAAATGCTTTTCCAGTATCAATTCAAATGGTCATATGGGTTTTGTCCTACATTCTGTTTATATGATGTATCACATTAATTCATTTGCATGTGTTGAACCATCCTTGCATCCCTGGGGTGAATCCCACTTGATGATGATAAATAATATTTTTCATATGTTGTTGAATTCAGTTTCTTACTATTTTGTTGTGAATGTCTGCATCTATTTTCATCAGAGATATTGGCCTATACTTTTCTTTTATTGTTGGTTCTTTGTCTGGTTTTGGTATCAGGGTGAGACAGGCCTCATACAATGAGTTTGGGAGTATTCTCTCCTACTTGAATTTTTGGAATAATTTAAGCAGGATTGGTATTAGTTCTTTGAATGCTTAGTAGAATTCAGCAGTGAAGCCATCAGGTCATGGGCTTGTCTTTGATGAGAGACTTTTTGTTACTACTTCTATCTCTTTACTTACTATTATTATTTTTTTTTTCAGGTTTTGAATTTCTTCATGGTTCAATATTTGTAGGTTGTATGTGTCTAGGAATTTGTCCATTTCTTCTATGGTTTCCAATTTATTGGCATATAGTTTCATATAGTTGTCTTTAATGATCCTTTAATTCAGATGTAATGTTTCCTTTCTCATCTCTGATTTTACTTATTTGGGTCTCTTCTCCTTTTATCTTAATCTGGCTAATGGTGTGCCAATTTTGTTTATCATTTCAAAGAACCAACTTTGTATTGATCTTTTGTATTGTTTTTTGGTTTCAATTTCATTTATTTCTGCTCTTTTTTTTTTCTTCTACTAATTTTGGCTAAGAGCACACCAAGAACTGAGAACAGACTGCCAACCCAATAATTTGATGATTTTTCTCTTATTAATCTGCCTTGTTGTGAGTTGATTTTTCAGTAAACCTTCCAAGGGTGAAGGCAGAAGGGAAAGTTTTCCCTTCCTCCCAACACGCCTATGGAGGACTCATCATTTTGAAATATTTTTATTCCAAACTCTCAAATCTCAAAGATCTATTTTCTTCTCCATTCTTATTATAGAAGTGTCTGCACTTGGTGTTACTTTTTCAAAATTAAGGGCAAATTTAAATATGGTGAAATGGTCACACCAATCAAAATATAGACCATTTCTATTACCCAGGAATTTTTCTAATGTCCTTTCCAGGCAATCCCTAGTCGTATAGGCAATCTTTGTTGTAATTTCTGTAATCATACATTCATTTTATCTAATTATGAACTTCTAAATAGAAGTAAACAATATATATATATACCTGTGTGTCTGGCATCTTTCACTGACAGTGAAGATTTTAATATGTGTCTGTGTTGTAGCTTGTATTGTAATCAGGTGCAGCTCCGCTGTTGAACACTTGTGAAAGCCAATAGCAAGAATGAGATGTAGGGAAAAGAAAGTGACTTTATGCCAGAGTTAGCAGTGGGGAAATGGCCAAGGCTCATGCCTCAGGGTAACCATTTTGAAATCTTGGGTTGAAGGTAGGTGTTTAAAAGGTAGTTTGGTATGAGGCCCATGCAGGTGTGGCAAGGAGGTGCTGGTCAGCATGACTTGTCCTGATAAGTGTCTTGAATTATTGCTCTACCAGATGAAAGGGCTGGGCCATCTGGATGGCTGTTTATCTGTAGGTTAACTGTGGCCTTGAGGCCATCTCCTGATGGGGTCTGGATTGTTTGGAGACTCAGTCTCTGGAACTTCTAAATAAGCACGTAATTAGACAGGGGAAACTTGTGCAAGGAAGTGTGGAAGGAAAGAAGGGGGTAAAAGTCAGTATTTCCTCATTAAGAAATGGGTAGGAAAATTTCAAAATGGAGCACTGGAAAACAGTACACCAGGTATAGTATCAGTATTTTATTTATTTTTAAATTGATGAATGGTATTTCTTTGTTTAAATATAGCATAATATGTTTATCAATTTACCTAATGATGAACATTTGGGTTGCTTCTAGTTTGGGGCTGTTAGGAATAAAGTTGCCTTGCTGGTCACAGTGGCTCCTACCTGTAATCCTAGCACGTGGGGAGGCCAAGGCAGGAGGATCGTTTGAGCGCAGGAGTTTGAGGTTGCTGTGAGCTATGAAGACACCACAGCACTCTACCCAGGGTGACAGAGTGAGACTCTGCCTCAAAAAAATAAATAAATAAAGTTGACTATATTTCTCTTGAGTAAATAACTAAGAGTGGAATTGCTATGTCAAAAGGTAGGTATATTTAATTCTATAAGAAAATTTCAAATAGAATTTTAATATAGTATTACAATTTCACATTCTTACCAGCAATATATGATTCCGTTCACATGAAATACTCAGAATAAGTAAACCCATAGAGGCAGAGAGCAGATAAGTGGTTGCAAAGGTCTGAGGAAGAGAGAGAATGGAGAATAACTATTTAATGTGTGCAAGGTTTCCATTGGGGCTGTCGAAATTGTTTTTGAGCTAAATGGAGACAATTGCACAGCACTGTGAATATACTGAATGCAATTGAATTGTACATTTTTAAATGGTTAATTTTATGTTATGTGAATTTCATCTCCATAAAAAAGAACTGGAGACACACAAATCAAATAATAACAATAATAGTAATGGAAAAAGAAAAAAGTATGCTGAAATGTTATATATATATTCATTCATTCCTCTATTGGCTCTTAGCGATACCTCTTTGTATTTTTACATCTGTTGCCATAGGAATTACAATATACATCCTTTACTTATCAAAGTTTACTTTGAGTTAATATTGTATGATTAATATCGTATGTAAAAAGATATTTTTACTATTCAACAGTAAATTTCCATATTCTATCTGGATATTTCTGTGTTTTTTTCATATTTTACATCTACTTTTTTATAAAGCCCACAATAAAGTGTTGCCATTTTTACTTTAGGCTGTCAGTTATCTTTCAATTTGATGCAGAGTACAAGATCACATTTCATAGTTACTTATCCATCTATTTACCACTTCTGGTGCTTTTTCTTTCTTATTCTTTCTTTCTTTTTTTTTCTTTAGGGACAGGGTCTCAGGCTATTACCCAGGCTAGAGTGTAGTGGTGTCATTATAGCTCACTATAGCCTTAAAACTCCTGGGCTCAAGTGATCCTCCTGCCTCAGCCTCCTGAGTAGCTGGACTACAGGCACGTAGCACCATGCCTGGCTAATAATTTTCTTACTTTTTGTAGAGACGGAGTCTCTCTATGTTGCCCAAGCTGGTTTTGAACTCCTAGCCTCAAGTGATCCTCCCACCTTAGCCGCCCGAAGTGCTGGGAGCCACCACACCTGGCCTGTATTTCTTCTTTTGGATCCAGGTTTCCATCTGATATTATGCTCTGCATTCTGAAGGATGAAGTTAATTATCTGCTACTTTTGAGAAATTTAAGTGCAGCCTGACTGCCACATTTCTATATTTAGCATGGCTTGATGTTAGGTTTGAAATCACTTAGGGAGATGTAGATGATGAGAAATGATGCTGGCAGAGGAAACAGGAGAGGGATGAAAACACTAAGGATTCATATCACAGTAAGGCATTTAACATCTCTCATGAGTTCTGTAGGGAGCCCTAAAGGTTTCATTGTACAGGTTTCAAGTAGCTGAGTATTATCTTAGGAGACCAGAAAAGGGATAGAACTCTGCCTCTCTCATCTCTGAAATATGGGATTGTCAGTAATTATATACCTTCTCGAAGCTTCAGTCTCTTTTATGTAAAATAGAAAATATAATACAAAGTTTGTTGTTAGGATTAGTAAACCATTGACATGTTGTGCATGGTTCTTTTGCTCCTAAGGGCAAAAAAATAACTTGGTGTGTACCTTTTCTAGGAAGTGGGTTTGCATTTAAAAGCATTCTGGATATAACTTGAAGGAAAGCTTGACTTCAACAGTGAAGTTTCGGGCATCTTATTTGGCCAGGAAACACAGAAAGAGAGAAAGAACAATACAAAGACCCACACATGACCACAAAAATATCAATTGTCATTACTGTCTTCAACATAGGTTAGGGACAGTAAATGACTTTATTTAACTACCCAAAACATGGAGACATAAAAAAGTCACACTAAAGAAAAAAGGTATGCTTTAATTGAGAAAGCCATGGATTAGAGCCATAGTGACATCACTTAGCTGTACAAGAAGCATTTGCAAAATGTGAAAAGCATTCATTTCATTAATATATGTAAACTTCTTAAACCAAACACATGGCATATTAAATAATAAATCTTGGGATGCATGCAGACAGATAGGGACACTCATACATTGCTGGTGAGACTGCAACTAGTATAACCTCTGCAGAAAGTAATATGGAGATTCCTCAAAGAACTGAAAGTAGATCTACCATTTGATCCAGCAATCCCATTACTGGGCATCTACCCAAAGTAACAAAAGACATTCTATAAAAAAGACATCTGCACTCGAATGTTTATAGCAGCACAATTCACAATTGGAAAGATGAGGAAACAACCCAAGTGGGCATCAATACATGTGCGGATTAATAAAATGTAGTATATGTATACCATGGAGTACTACTCAACCCCAAAACCAATGGTAACCTATCACCTATTGTATTATCCTGGATAGAGCTGAAGCCCATTCT
>CAUYRT010106254.1:0-39111 GCA_963574885.1 Lepilemur ruficaudatus
CAGAGTAGATTTTTGAATGTAACAAGATAAGTCAACTTGAGTGGTAATATATTTTGGGAAATCAGCTCACTACAAATTGTGACTATAAACATTGTACTGTAAATGCTTTGTAGTTTTCCCCCAATAAAAAAAAAAAAAGAATTTTTCTTTTTTTTGAAAAGCTCAATTTAAAATGTTTTAAATTCTGAAGTGATGGGACTTGAAAATAAATAAATAAATAAAATATTTTTAAATTAAAAATTGAGGATTTTAAAGCCTTTGCTTTCCCCATGTTCAAGCTGGTTATATTTATCACCCAGATTGTACCAGGTCTGTCCAGATACATACATGCTTAGTACATTGAGCATATGCATACACCTACATTAAGCCATCAGGAGTTTCTGGGCTCCATTCTTTATTCTTTTAATTAAATTTACTAAGATTCCAGCTTATTCTGCACTGAAACTAGTTTTTCCTTCAGGTCCAAGACTTGTAAGTCCTGCTATTTGGGACCTGTTTTTTTTAATTTAAAGATTTTAATTATTATGAGTACATAATAGTTATATATATTTATAGGGTACATGTGATGTTTTGATACAGGCATATAATGTGAATTAATCAAATCAGGGTGACTGGAGTATCCATCACTTCAGAAATTTAACATTTCTTAGTGTTGGGAACATTCCAATTCCACTCTTTTAGTTATTTTAAAGTATACCCTAACTTTTTGTTGATTACAGTCACTTTTTGTGCTATTGGGTATTGTTCATTATATCTAACTATCTAACTATATTTTGATTATTTCTTCTTTCTACAATGAGCACTACACTCTTCTTTTTCACCACTTATTTGGAAAAGACACACATGTGCACGCACATACATATTTATAGACAGACAACTGTGTTATGCCATTTAAATAAGACACCTCTGTGCTTTCTCATAAGCTCAGGGTTTATTTTTTTTTTCCTTTCAATGTTTGATTTATTTCTTCCTCTTATAAGAACTTGAGCTGGTAGTTACATATAACAGTTGTCCCCCTGGATGACTACTTCCTGATAGCCTGACCCTTTCGTTTTAGGACTTGCGTTGCTACTCTTGTTTTTGTTTATTCATAGTGGTTTGCTCATCTTTTTTTCTGGTGTTTGCAGTTCTGCCTTTGTAGATGAAAAAGAATCTTGGAAAAAATGCAGAAATGGTAGGAGTAAAGGGGAGCAGGACAAGACAGTGAAGAGATTATTATTTTATTGTCCATTACCCTTCTGTTGGAGTGGCTAAACTGTAGAATGTGACAAAGGCAGGAAACAGAAAAATTATAATTATATAGTCTGCTTCTATTAGGAGGTACTTAATATTTACTTACTTCTTGGGTAGCTAAAATGAGAATCTGGTCAGTGTAAGAGAGATGAAAAAGATAGTTCTTAACATTTGCTGGCATATCAAACTGTTGGAATGTGTAGAAGATTAGAGGAAAATCAATGTCTGTCCTGCCTAGACCTATTATATGTTGCCTTTCCTAGATAATTGCGCAAGGTGGATTCCCAGCATGTGCAGGTGTTGTCAATCATGAATGATTTAGTTTTAGATGCATAAGAGAAAATAAGGTCCCTGATGAGGATTGTTGGCTGCTGATTCCATAGCACAAGTGACGAAAGATAAAATGAAGGAAGAGTTCAGGGGCTGTAGTAAAGATGAGATTTTCCATTCCTCTTTAAGGCTAGGATAACAGAAACCTCAAAATAACACTGCTGTCAGGCAGTGGCTTGTTGCCCTGAGTGATTTTAACTTAATTTATTGTTCCACAGTTGCCTGGTAGGCTAGAAGACCACTAAAACCAGAAGCAATCATAAGCCATTTTATCTGTGAGATAGAGGCTATTGCTATTATTTAAAGTCTGCTCTTTTTGAGAAGAAATTATATACCAAGAAGCAAGGGATGATCTGAAATTGTACAGCAAGTTGGTTACATTTATTTATGACAATGCCAACCTAGACTTCCACTTTCTTTCCTATTGAAAGTCTCGGGTAGGTTGGTCAATTATATGGTGATCAGCAAGAATGTTTTAACTTCTACTGGATACCTGTAGCACAGCATTAGAGTTGGAGTCTTTGAAATGTTGTAGCACTTGGAACTTTGTGTGGTGCATATTCCTATAACCACTCTGTCATTTATTCCAACAAACACTCTGTATACCTTCCACTGCAGTTTAAGCCCCATTTTCTTTTTCTGTCCTCATTGGAGATTATTAGCTAGCCACACTCCTACCCATCCTTTTTTCTCATCCTAAACAGGTTAAAAACCTTTCCAATGAAAGAATGATTTTTCTCTCTAAAAACCCACCCACCACCTTCTTTTTCTACTCCACAACCTTCTCTTTTCTATGCTAAAAGATACAAATAACTTAAACCTATCTCCAACTCTTGTTTTATATCATTGTCTTTAGTTTTCTTTCCATATTCTTAATTCCTTATTGAAGATGTGGTACGGGACGTGCTATTTTTTCCACTATATAAGTAAGAAACTATATGCACCAATTGTATGGAATATCTGTTTTCATTTGTTTCTCCACACATAAAGGCAATAAGACAAAAATATCTTGGAAATAGTTTTTCTCTCTTACAGGGATATGGTGGAGAGGGATCTGTTCTGATTTATTTCTGGTCTATATCCAGTGGTGTATTGGAACTGGTTTGCATCAGCTCTCGACAACCAATTGTGCACATCTCTTCCCAACTTCAAGTTCATGTTCAGTGATTGGTAGCTTGAAACTGGCCATGGTGAAAGTATTTAATCTATGGAAATCAGCAAAACCAACAGATAAGTTTTCCCCACTCCTCAAGCTTGTTATTAAACATTTACCAGCATACAACTGACTGTTTCATAATCATTCTTGATCAGAAAGTCTATCTTAAGTACCTGTCTGCTTCTAGTACTTTGTGAGCATGGTCAAAAAGTAGTTACAAGAAGTTACATATATCTATATCTATCTATCTATCAATCTATCTATCTCTGTCTGTCTATCTGCAAATTTGAATCTGGATGATATAAAACCAGGCATAAGGATTCAGGCAAGTAAGAATTATAATGTAAGTGGACAGGGCTATCTGCAACCCAAGCAGTATATCTTTAAAACTGTATCAGTAGTTTCAGTGGGTCAAGGATAACTGCTGTTTAATTGAGAAGGTAGATATTAGATACTGATAATGAGTTAACTTTTTTTTAAATAAACTCCTCTTTATTGCAGACAATTCAGGCATGGGTACATGGAAGAAGGTGTATTGCAGATTTTATACAGGATGGTTTAAGAGGCAGCACATATCTACCTCTCTCCCAGCCCCACTTCCACACCAAATACACACCAGCCTAAAGATCAGTCCCACTGAAATCTTTTGAGCATGCTTTCCTTGCAAACAGCACACCACCCAGCACTGTGCCCAGTGCAGCTAGGCAACCTGTGGGATCTGAGGAAATTCTTAGCCTCTACCCATAGAGGGACATGGGGAGGGTATCCTTTTATAGGTCAGGCTTAGCTATGGTGCCCTCACCAATCCTAAAACCCCTAACAGGGCATTGACCCAAAACCTGGGTTTGGTTCTAGCCTGCAGTTGCTATCTTGCTACTAGGTTTATGCCATCCACAGGTCTCAGGGCTGAGGAGCTAGATTTGTACTAGGCAAGGCCTCTGTCCCCAAAACTGAGAAGCAGAAACTACCCTAACAGCTAAGACTTCCTGGGATTTGAAGACAGGTAGAATGTGTGTGCTGAGGAAGGAAATAGATGGAGAAGACATGGAAATGTCCTACAGAGGTCTAAGGGGTGAGAACTCCTAGAGGATGAATCCCTCACACTCAAACTGCCTTCTTCCATAGCTCCAAATCTACAACCCAACTGTGTCTGGCTCTGTGGGCAACAGACTGGCTCTTCTGGGCACCTGCTTTTGGACAATGATATCTGAACAGGTGGTACAGGATCTGAGCTGCTCTCTGCTTGCATTGGATATGTGTGGCACCCTAGATGTGATCCTGACCCCTGTGGGGTCACAGCAGGCCCTTCCCTTGATATTGCTAAGACCTTAGCCCACAGGGCCTGAACTTGATGGGCCATTTTTGCCACAGCCTCTCCAGCTTCAATAGGATTCAGGGTCTTCTCTCCTGCTACCCCAGCCCTGAACCTACTCAGGGCAGAGGTCACAGGACATATCAAAACTCACTACAGAGGCTTCAGTACAAGGGAAGCTTCAGGCCAGCCCTGAGCTATCCCTGCCTGCTTTCCCAAAACCAGGTGGGCTGGGGATGGAACTGTGCCCTCCAGGGCTTCTGAGAGAAGCTAGCTGGGAGTGCTGCTTCAGCAGTTTTCTCCTTGCAACAGGTATTGCAGAGTTGGGGCTGAGGTGGGAGGGTGAGATATGAGAGACAATAGGTCAGGGTAGTTACTAATGCCCAGCCAACTAGTAAACTAATTAAAACAATTTAAACTGTTAAGAAAATTTTCATAGTTTTGTTGTATCATGAAGCATTGAAACATCTGAACAAATCAATATCTGGGCAGTGAGGCAGCTGCTTTCTCCTTCACATCTTTGGGTTACTAGGGCAACTTGTCAGTAGATTAAATAAAAGGACAACCTTTTGCATTACTTAAGTCTTTCCAAGGTATGTGTTCATACAACACAAACTTCTCCTGTCGGATGCAACTAGTCTAGTGTCCAAATATTATGTACAGCACCTCAGTGGTAGTAGTGCACTGCACCCACTCCCACCACAGCCCTGCTTGTTTGTGTATGATATTTGGAGCATCTGGGGGAGTGTGAATAGATTGGGAAGAGGAGGAAACAGCGTGAGTGCCTGGGCTAGGAGGTCAGCCGAGGTTGTGTAGGGCAAGCCTGAACATGTCATCGGTGCAAACCCAAGCATCGTTGATGGAACATCTGTCAGAACTCCATGATGGGGTCTTCATCGGCCGTAAGCTGGCCCATAACCGTGCTGATGATGCAGCTATCTGGTGTAGGCTAATGGTCCTGTGCCATGATGCTGTGCTAGATTTTCTGGAATGGAACACTAGACAACTTCTCCACAATGGCAGCTTTCCCCTGGAACTGCTGTTCTTCCCACATAAGGCATGATGCATCAATATAAATTGCGCCTAGTTAGGTTCTATCATTATCAAGTAACTGGTAGTAATGTTGACTGAAGCTGGATCCAGTCTGATCCCAAATTGGCTTGTCTCCCATTCTGGCGCATCATCCAGCCTCATTGAGACCTGAGGGGCTGGCACAATGGCGGCAGCAGTGGTGGCAACCCAGTGTAGTCTGCAACTGACTGTCAAGTTAAATGTTTATAATAAGCCTTTTTAAAGACAGATGAGCCATCTGAGTTGCTACACATTTGGACCCAAAGGGTAATACTGGGAAGAATGAACCTGGTTCCATTATAATAGAATTTCCCTCCCAATTGCAGATTATGTACAACAGGCAATATGACCAGAACACTTTCTTATTCTGATGTTTGTTTTCTTGTGTCTTTGACACTCATATAAACAGCTCCTCTGCAAATGATTTCAGATTGCTATAGTATTCTCCAGAACAAATCACTTATAATGACCTTTATGCATTGGAAATAAAGCTAGGATTAGAATATTGAACAGTGACTGTGTTGGTCGTTTGGACTCTGTATCTGAAACTGAGTGAAAATCTTCATTTATCTCCATCCTATTCTCCCAGCAGAAAGATCTATGTTTATGGCAATCCTAGGTCCTATCTTTGCCTAGCAGTATCTCAATAGCTAGAATCTCTGTTGACCAGGATCACTATTCGTCACCCTTCCTGACAGGCCAGAAGAGTTATTTCAAGTAATGGAGGGAAATTGAGTGATGCTTTTGCCCACATAGCAGCAAGGTACTATCTGTCATCCGACTCGCCTTGACAGCTTAACAACCAACTTCACAGTCTGAGGTTAAGTCACATGTAGATTGAGCCAGACTAGGATGGCCAGAACCCTGAGACAAATGAAATTCATAAAGAGTATTGGGGAAGTAAATAGAAACACATCCACGTAAGGGGATAGACAGAGGTGATAATCTGTAGGGAGATCACATAACAAGTAGTGGAAAGCCACACATAGGAAGATGCAAGAACAGGACATCTCTGTTCCTAAGAGTACTGGGAGAACAAAACAGAGCCTCAGTCCTGGAGAAACTGGAGTAGTGGACCAGGATTTAGTCACTGGATTTGGGACATAATAGAGATGGGTTGCAATGAACTAGGTAAGAATCTAGTTAATAGACCTAGAGCATCATGATAGATTAGAGGAACAATAGCTTGTTTGGATCTATCAAAAAGATGAAAGATAAGTATTGGCAAAGATGTGGAAAAAACAAAACGCTGTACACTGTTGGTTGGAATGTAAATTGGTATAGTCATTATGGAAAATTGCACGGAGGTTGCTTAAAAAACTAAAAATAAAATTACCATGTAATCCAGCAATCCCACTTCTTGGTATTTACTCAAAATATTGGAAATCAGTCAAGATGTTGAAGACATATCTGCACTCCCATATTCATTGCAACACTATAGCCTAGTTATGGAATCAGGCTAAGTGTCTAACAAGGAATGAATGAATACAGAAAATGTGGTGTATATACACAATGAAATACTATTTGGCCTTGAAAAAGAAGGAAATTCTGTCATTTGCAAGTAACATGGATGAACTTGGAGGACGTTATACTAAGTGAAATAAGCCAGGCACAAAAGGACTAATGCTGCATGTTCTTACTTATATGTAGAATTTAAAACAATTGAACCTATAGAAGCAGAGGGTAGAATGATGTTTAGAGAAGCTGAGGGCTGTGGAAAATGGAGAGATGATGGCCAAAGGATACAAAGTCTCAGGAGGAATAAGGTTATTTTTTGAGATTGTTGCACAGAGTGGTGATTATAGTTAATAATAGTGTATTGTACATTTCAAAATTGCTAAGAGTAAATTTCAAATGTTCTTACCACAAAACACGATAAGTATTTGAGATGATATGTATATTAATTAGTTTGAATTAATTATTCCACATTGTATTCATAAATCATAACATCACTTTGTACCCCATAAATATATAAAATCATAAATTGTCAATTTACAATAATTTTTTTTAAAAAAACAAGAATATATGGACCCAGAGGCTCAGAGAGGGATGTAACTTGCCCAGGATCACACAAAGGAGTTAGAGACAGAGCTTGATACAGATCAGTGGTTCTCAAATTTTTGTATGTACCAGAATCACCTGGAGAGCTAATAAAGAACACAGAGGCCTAGATTTGTAGAAGTAGGATAGAACATGAGCTTTTGTAACCCTACTAAGCTCCTCAGGTGATTCTGATATCTACCAAAAATTCTTCTAGACTGATCTAGAACACTTTTCTTCTAGACTGATTTAGAACACGTTGATTTCTGTAAACATTTGTTGTTTCAGTGCTTATTCTACCATGTTATTCATTATGTCAGTACAGGCCATAATGGCATTTGTTTTTGTTTCAAGGCTATATCTGAAACTGAGAGAACCTTGTGTCACCACCACTGCTCTGGTTGTACAAATTAATCCTTTATCTTCTGTTGCACTATGTAGGAAGGACGCATAATTCAGTCCTGAAAGAACTAGACCTATCCTCAAAGTTAGGAAGATGGTTAATATTAATACATTCTAAGATTGAGTGTTATATTATATGGCATAATTTTAAAGTACTATAGGAGTTTGGGAGGCAGGGAGGAGAATGACCTGACTCAAGGAAATGGTACCTAATGGGTAGTTGTGGGAAATAAGGAAAAGACTATAAACAACATTTGTATATTGCAAGGTATATAATGAAGATGCAGTGTATGTTAATGAGTGAGCTCTGAACTGGTAATGGTGTTTTGGGGTTGGGTTCTCAGCTTTCCTGGACTGGCTAAGATATCTTAAGTTCTCTGTGTTCCTTAAATTTTCTATCTAAATATCTTATAATAGCAATCATTCCCCACCTTACCCTTAGGGATGTTTGGAAATTAATGAGATATTGTCAGCTAAGCTTTGTTTAGCTCTTTTAATCCAGGTGCTCCAGACCTGTGGCATTACTGTTATGCCCCAGAGGTATCTTTCTTAGATTTTGTTGTTCCTTGGAGTGCTGTTGCATCTTGAACAGAACACTTCTTATATACTCAATATAGAAATTTGCCCTAGGACTTGAATGGTATAAGGATCAACTGGAAGGGAAGCAATTCAACTTTGGTAGAGATAAGTGAATATTTCTCTAAATATTTAACTAATATTCTTTAAAATACAACTCTAAATGTGTACAGCTCATATAAGTGCGCTTTTCCTTTAATTTTTAAATTTTTAAATAATTCCAGACTTACAGAAAATTTGCAAGAATAAATTGTACAAAGAATTCCTGTATGTATCTTACCCAAATCCCCCAAATTTTAACATTTTATCCTATTTACTTTATCCTTCTTCCCTCCTCCCATCTGTTTTCTCATTCATAATCTTAAACAGTATTCATTCTGCCCTCTTCCCTTCTCTTTCTCTTTCTCTCTTTGCCACTCTTTTTTTCTCTCCTCTTTTTTCCTGAACCATTTGAGAACAAGCAGCATACATGTGATCTCTTTATACTCCCAAATACTTTACAGTGTGTATTTCCTAAAAACAAGATAATTCTCTTTCATAACCACACTACTACTATCAAAAACAGAAATTTCATCAATTGTCACAATAACATTCTTTACAGAAAAGGAAATCCCAAATCATGTGTAGCATTCAGTTGTCACAACTCTTTAGTGTCCTTTAACCCAGAATGGTTCCTCAGTCTGTCTTTGTCTTTTAAGACGTTTACTTTTTTGAAGAGTACAGACCAGTTATTTTTAGCAACTTTATTAGCATACCATATAATTCATCCATTTAAAGCGTACAATTCAATGTTCTTTAGCATTGGTCCCTACTCTTTTTGGCACCACGGACTGATTTTATGGAAGACAATTTTCCTATAGACTGGGGCGAGGGAGATGGTTTCAGGATGATTCAAGCACAGTACCTTTCTTGTGCAGTCAAACCTCTCTGTTAATGATAATCTGTATTTGTAGCCACTCCCCAGCACTAGTATCACCACCTCAGTTCCACCTCAGATCATCAGGCATTAGATTCTCATAAGGAATGTGCAACCTAGACCCCTCATGTGCAGTTTATAGTAGGGTACGTGCTCCTATGAGAATCTAATGCCACCACTGATCTGACAGGAGACAGAGCCTGTGTGGTGATGTGAGTGATGGGGAGCAGCTGTAAATACAGATGGAACTTCGCTCGCTGGCCTGCTGCTCACCTCCTGCTGTGTGGCCTGGGGCCTAGGGACTGCAGTTATTTAGTATATTTATAGGCTTGTACAACCATCACTACAATATAATTTTAGAGCATTTTTGTCCTTAATAAAAGAAACCTATAACCCATTAGCAGTTATTCCCCACCACTTGTGATCCTAGATAACTGCTAATCTACTTTCTTTCTCTATATATTTGCCTATTTAGGGCATATCTCATAAGCAGAATTATACAATATGTGACTTTTTGTGTTCGGCTCCTGTCATTTGGCATAATATTTTCAAGGTTCGCTTACGTTATAGCTTGCACTTCATTCCTTTTTACGGCTGAGTAATGTCCCACTGTATGACTATACCACATTGTTTATCCATTCATAAGGTGAGAGACATTTGGGTTTTTAACACATTTTGGCTATTGTGAATAATGCTGCTATGAACATTCATGTCCAGGTGTTTCTGTGGACGTATGTTCTCAATTGAGTGGAATTGCTGGGTCTCATGGTAACTTTAACTTTTTAAGAAACTGCCAAACTGTTTTCTAGAGCAGTTAATGACTAATGAT
This sequence comes from Lepilemur ruficaudatus, assembly GCA_963574885.1. Lineage (NCBI taxonomy): Eukaryota > Metazoa > Chordata > Mammalia > Primates > Lepilemuridae > Lepilemur > Lepilemur ruficaudatus. The sequence continues at coordinate 9,866 of CAUYRT010106254.1, forward strand.
GTCTAATGTCTTTTCATGCACTTATTGGCCATTTGTATATCTTCTTTGGAGAAATGTTTATTCAAAACTTTTGCCCATTTTAATTGATTTATTTGAATTTTTATTGTTGAGTTGTACGTATTATTTATATATTCTGGATACATGTCCCTTATCAGATACAGGATTTGCAAATACTTTCTCACATTCTGTGGGTTGTTTCTCTATTTTTGGTGGTGTCCTTTGCTGCATGAAAGTTTTTAATTTTGAAGTTCAGTTTATCTATTTATTCTATTGCTGCTTGTGCTTTTGTTGTCATATCTAAGAAATCATTGTCAAACCAAGGTCATGAAGATTTGCTTCTGTGTTTTCTTCTGAGGGTTTTATAGTTTTAGCTCTTCCATTTAAGTCTCTGATCCACTTTGTGTTAATTTTTATATGCGATGTGAGGAAGGGGTCCAACTTCATTCTTTTGCATGTGAATGTTTAGTTTTCCTAGCACCATTTGTTGAAAAGACTCTTCTTTCCTCCATTGAATGGTCTTGGTACTCTCGTCAGAAATCAGCTAACCATGGTGTAAGGATTTATTTATAGATTCTCCATTCTATTCCATTGGTCTATAGTCTATTCTTGTACTAGGACCATACTGTCTTGATAGTAAGTTTTGAAATCAGGAAGTGCAAATCCTCCAGTTTTGTTCTTTTCAAGATTGTTTTTCACTATTCTCAGTCCTTTGCATATCTTTATGAATTTTAGGATCAGCTTGTCAATTTCTGCAAAAAAGCCAGCTAGGACTTTGGTAAGGATTGTGCTGAATCTGTACATCAGTTTGGGAAGTATTGACATCTTCATATTAAATCTTTTGATTCCTGAACATGGAATGTCTTTCAACTTATTTGTATCTTTAAAAATCTCAACAATGTTTCAGAGTTTCGATGTACAAGTCTAGCACTTCTTTTGTTAAATTTCTTCATATTTTATTCTTTTTGCTTTGCTCTGGATAGCACTTCTTTTGTTAAATTTCTTCATATTTTATTCTTTTTGGTGCTATTATAAATGGAATTGTTTTCTTAATTTCATTTTTGTAATGTTCATTGCAAGTGTATAGAAATAAAATTACTTTTCAAAACATTGGTCAATGTCCTACAATATTGCTGAACTCATTTATTTGTTCCCATATTTTTAGTGGATTTCTTAGTATTTTCTATGTATATTATTGTCATCAGTAATGAGAGAGAGCTTTATTTTTTCCTTCCTGATCTGAATACCTTTTTTTTTCCTTCCTAGTTGCTGTGGATAGAAATTCCAATATAATGTTGAATGAAAATGGAGTGAGTGGACATTGTTGTCTTGTTCTTGATCTTAGGGGGAAAACATTGTCTGTTATCATTAAGTATGACATTAACTATGGACTTTTTGTAGATGTCCTTTTTTTTCAGGTTGAGGCAGTTTCCTTCTATTCCTAGTTGGATTGAGTGTTTTTATCATGAAAGGGTGTTGAACTTTTTCAAATCCTTTTTCTACATCTGTTGAGATAATCATGTGGTTTTGTACTTTGTCCTATTAATATGGTGTATTACATTGATAGATTTCTTGGAGATTAAACCAACCTTGGATTCCTAGGATAAATCCTACTTGGTCACAATATATAATCCTTTTTGTATGTTGCTGGCATAAGTTTGCTAATATTTTTTTCAGGATTCTTGTGTCTATATTCATAAGAGATATTCAGACCAGTTATTTTTTTTTAATTTCTCTCAATTTGAAAAAAAGTCTCTCAATTTGGGTTTGTCTGATGTTTTCCTGTGATTATATATAGATTATGCATTTTTGGTAAGTATACCACAGAAGTGATATGTCCTTCTCAGTGTATTATATCACAAGATTCATATTGCCAATAAGTCTTATTATTGGTGATATTAATTTTGGTCATATAAGTGTTTTTAAAACAGGTTCCTTGTAGTTTTACCTGAGGTGAGCAGTTACTGGAGATCAGAGGAATAGAGATATAGCTACATAAATAGGAGTTAGTCAGTCTCTCAGGTTACCAGGGATAGCAGACTTTAAAAGTGGCTTTCCAATAGTTAATAATGAATTAAATTCTTGAAAATTTGGAACAGAGTAGATTTTGTGTTCTCACCACAAAAAAAATAAGTATGTGAAGTAATGCATATGTTAATTAGCTTGATTTAGCCATTCCAAAATGTATACATATTTCAAAACAACATGTTGTACATGATAAATATACTGTGTACAGTTTTGTCAATTCAAAAAATAAATAATTTTTAAAGTGGCTTTCCAAAGTGGTGAGTACTGCTATTTTGTTATATTGGATTGTCTGAGAAGAGTCATGATCATACCAACTCTCTGGAGTAGTGGGTATATCATTGGGGAATATAGCCTAAAGAATGAAAGCTCTGGAATCTGGTTATTTGGATTCAAATTTTAACTTTGCAGTTTATAATTGTGTGAACATGGGTAAGTTACTTAACCTCCCTAAGACTCAGTTTTCTGACCTGTGAGAGGGCTAATTTTAGTATGCATCTCATATGGTTTTTGTGATGAGTACATTAAATGTTGTTGAATGTTTAGTTCGTAATAAAGACTTACATGTTAGCTATTGATGATATGAAAGTAAATTTGTGGCATCTGGCCCACAGGCCAATAAAAATAAAACCATTTTCTCTTGGAAATAAATGTCATAGACTGCTGACCCCCACCCTTCCCTGAGTCTTTCAGCTCCCTTCTCTCCCAGGCTTTTGTGTCTAGTCTGCTGGTAAAGATATCCATCTTTTATAAGATAACTTTTAGGAAGGAGTGTCTAGAATTTGAAGAGGGTAAATATTTTTAAAAAGTTTAGAAAAAGGTACATAATTGGTATAAAGATGACTTATTACCAATTTTTAATCCCTCTAAATTTTATTAACATTTTTATTTTTATTATTCCTCTGTCCTTGCATCTAGACAATTTTGCTACTTAAGTAATAAGAGGAAAGGGAGGAGTTTGAATACTAATGAGTTAAATGAGGTTTTGATATAGTTTTCATTATTCATTTTCTCTCTGTCCCCTGGTATCTTAGGGTACTGAAAAGTAGTTTCTATAGGAGTAATAGAAAACCAAGTGATGTGAAAGAAATGCCCTAAGGCATAAACAAAGGACTTTTTCTGCTTTCAGGAATCACTGACCCAGAATGCAGTCAGAGACCAAATACAAGTCAAAAAGCAACTTATTTTAGTTATAGATTTTTATAATTTTTTTCCTCATAAAACCTACATAGGGACAGACTCACCTGATTTTTTAATTATAGAACAGGAGTCAAAGTAAGTATAACACATAATTTATATGTTCTTTACTTTTCTATCATGGCCAATTAGAGGATAGAGAAGAAGAAGAAAGGAGTGGGGGAAAGAAAGAAGATAATGTTGGGAAAGAAATGGAAGAGGTATAGGAAGAGAGGGCAGAAAAGTGTCCGTCTTAGAAGAGACAAACAGGTGTTTTCTACTAAAGCACAGGAGACTGAAGGTTAATATTTCTACTGTGTAAGATCACCTACAACTAAAGAGACTACTATTATTATTAGGAAAATGGAGTCATATAAAAAATTAAAGATGCTAGGGTTGTTTACCCTAGAGAAGAGAAGACTAGGAGGAGGTGGCATGATTACTTTTGTTATGTATCTTAAAGGCTTACAGGAAAAAATGAATTAGACTTCTATTTTATGGCAGAAGCTATAGGGAAGCAAAGTATCTCAACATAGGCAAGCAATGGAATGGGATGGCTACTTTTCAGGAGGTGGTGAGCACACTCTTCACTGAAGGTACTTTAGCATCAGATGGAACTTTAGTTTAGATGATTTTTAAGGTCTTCTTGACCCTGTGGTACCTGGACTATTAAAGGAATCTGGTGTATTTTATTTTACTGTTCATAGTGATGGTTTGGAAAGTTTTGGATGTCTTGCCCTAGTTTTCTGGCAGGTGGGCTATGATGTTGTGTGATCTCTGTGATGGCTAGTGTAGCGTGGAGCTCCTTCAGTCAGAACTGGCAGTTTAATGGCACAGCATTAATGCTATAGTAATCTTCCATTCTTGTGAGTCTTTGTAGTAGCTAAAGACCAAAAGCAAAAAATAGCAAATTCATGAATTGAATTTCTGCTTAGCTTTCTATTCCCAACACTAATTATTTGTTTCACTGAGGGTTTTTGCCTAGATTAGAAGCCTTACTAAATAAAATATCTCTGAATCTCTCAAGTTCTTTTATTTCATACCAGTGAACTTTCGTATTCTAATAGTGTCAATGAAGACAGAATAGGATGAATAAGAATCAGTAGTATAAATGGACAAATCTGATTTCAAGTTGAACTTTCAGGTGTATTAAAATACGTTGTGTAAGAAATCTATATAAAAATACATTTAATATATTAATGCTCACAGTTTACATTATCATTTAAGTTATTGGAAGAGTTTAATAGGTCACAGCAGATGGTATACTATCTTAGACCCATTTTCTTGCCAAGTTCTCAAATGCTGAAGAAAAGGAGTTACTTATGATATGGATATTTTGCTGTCATCCCTTCATACAAAAGTAAGAAATTTCAGGGTTAATGATAATTCATTCAGGAATCTATGTTTACTGATGAGGTTTTAAAGAAAATCATGCCATGTGAAGGGGGATGTACTTAAGCATGAGGATTATCAAAAATCATTAAAATGTTAATCTAGCTTTTAAAAGCAATGTTTTTATCTCTAAGTGTAAAGAGTGTGTTTGCTTATTCATTATCTAGTCATTCTAAATAGAATAAATCATTTGAGAATTTAAAAAAGAAGGAACTCATCTTTTTCGATCTATAAAGGGAATGGTTGAATAAATTAGCTATAAAAGCCAATATTTTAGTTTCTTTTCATATTGACTGGTCTTAAAATTCTTTTTAAAAAACTTACCTTAGATTTGTAAGATTCAAAGATGTGTTCATCTAACTTAACACCTAGATGATTTTACTCTAAATAAAAATAGCATAAGTGTACCTTGTTTTTGATGACAGGGATATTCCCAGTGTAGATTTGTGAGGATCAGTCCAGTTAGGGATACTCAATTTACACGAAATAGAGAGTAAGAGATACGAGAGTCAAAGGTAGTGAGTATTTTGGAGTCTGAAGGATTAAAGAGGTCATTATGGACTAGGATAGTTGAAGAAAACTTTTTGGAAAAGGTAGGAGTTGAGTAGGATGGTGAAGGAAGACTAGTACTTAAAGAAAAGAATGAAATTCCCTATGTGGTTAATGAATGGTGTTAAGATGCAGACAGAAATGGAAATACTGTCACTTGGGGGAAGATGGGGAAAGCTGTAAGTGAAACAGTTTGTTAGAGGGTAAGAATTCATATTAATGAGTAGTGGTACAGGATGTTAAAGCAAACTAGTGTCAGATGAAGTGCCTTAATGCCAGTGGGCAGTAGGAACCACTGGTTTTTTGAATAGGGAAATGAGGGCATGTGCAAAGGGATATTTTTCAAGAGAGTGTTCTGCTAGCAGTGTAGGAAATGTTTTGGAGGCAAGAAAAGCAGCTAGAAAGCTCTTGCCTTAACCCAACTGTGAGCCAATGAGAAAATAACATAGAGTGTTGCCAGCTTATAAAAAGATGCAGGACAGATATGACTTGGTAGCTCTACTAGATTTAGAAAACAAGAAATGGGCAAGTGCTGAAATAAAAAATTTAAAAAATAAAATTAAATTAAAAAAATAGGGGATAGATATGCTTAAAGCTCTGACTCAGGTGGGGCAAAGACAATATATGTTACCTAAACATTTGTGCTCCTATAATATGCTGAAATAAAAATTTAAAAGAAGAAAAGAAAAGAAATAGGCAAGGATGATTCTTAGTAAGATTTGAAACCCTAAAATGATTGTGCCTTTTAATAATATAGTAGTTTTAATTCTAGCTATTCCCCGCTGACCTTGAAAGGATTTATTTCAATTAACTTTGGTACAGAGAATAAAAAATTCATCATTTAGTTTCCTGATGGAGCTGAAAAGTTCATCTAAAAATGTAAAATATAAATCACTACTTTAATTATATACCTATGTAACTTCTAAAAATAAAGCCTGCATCTGTCTGAGTTATAAAGAATATGTATCAAACAAATGTGCATTCTATATAGAAATATTGATTAAATTGTATCTTCCTGAGTAGTGATTTAAATTGACATGATTTATTCCATTAATGCAAAGATTTTGTGCCCTCTGGGTGTCTGTCTGGAAGGGTGAGGCAGCTCACTGACAGCAGGGACTGGAACATTGCCAAGCCAGTCCCAGAGTTCAGCCTACTTTGTTTAGAAATTAAAGCCAATAGAAAGTTCCTTGAAGTTCCATGACAACGAAGAATGTATGGGGTGTCACTTATGAATCAACACAGAGTTAAAAAGCAGGAAGCCAATTATATATTCAGTCTCACATTGTTCTGTAATTGTTTTGTGTTAATTATATATTCAGTTGTGGATTGTTGGCTAATTGGTTTGTGTCAATTACATATTCTTTATATTGTTGTCAAATTGTTTGCTTCATGTGCATCAGACACAACATTCCTAGGTATACTGGAACCTCCTAGGGATAGGGATTATGTTTCTCTTTTGTTTCCCCCAGTGAATAGCATGAGATCTGGCATGGCTGAGTGTTGAACTAGACTAAGATATTTCAGAATATTTAAATCTGTATCCATAGTACTATTGTGGACCTTTATAGCACTTTAGATTCCACAATACTACTGTGAATGTTGACTTAGAACAGCAGCATGACTTCATATTCCTAATGAAGTTGTTTCCAAAGATACTGTTAGTGTACAATCATGGAGGATACAAACTAGAAAGTAGAAATACATACTAACCTGTAAAATGAGAGGATCTGAATAATTAATGGCCTGTTCTTGGCTTTTCCACTTGGGTCTGCCAATTAAACTCTCTGAGCTCAGAGTTTTCCTACCTGCAAAATGGGACCAGAATTCCTACCTTGCCAACTGATCATGATGATTAAATACAATAGCATATCAATATCCTGGCAGTACCAGTTCCTTAGAGTGAGAACACGTAACCCGTTATCCATTTTCTTGTGATGTGTTGCAGGGATGACAATGAATCTCTCTTTTGGACAAATCTCTTCAGAAATTCTGATTCTGAGTAGAAGTATCCATGACTGATATTATGATACTAAAGTACTATCAAACTCTGAAATGCTGTGCTTATAATTTTTATGATCCCTTTTCATGTGTGTGTGTTGACATTTAGAGTAAACAAAATGTTTTCACCACCCTTATCTCACTTGACCCTCCCAACTGAAATAAATGCATGAAAAGCTTTAATTTATTTATTGATCTCTTAATATATGCTAAATGAGCTCTTAATATATACTGAATGAATACATGTGTTCAATAAAACCACTGAGTACTGGTGATGCTGGTGACAATCAGTGATACAGATGAAAATTCCTGCTCTCATGGTGGATTAAACTCTTGTATGAAGAAACCTGGATTCTAGTTCTGATGTAGCAACTAGTTCACTATTTGTGAGAGAAAATGTGTGTATATATTCATGTATGCACATGTTCTTAACGAGATGCTTTTACAAGATGCTTGTTGTCTCGGAAAGAACGCTGATTTGCATCCTATCCATTGTCAAGGTTCACAAAACTCATCTGTTTCTTCTTTTTTACATTTCAAAATATTAAGGGGGTACAAATGTTTTTGTTACATGGATGCATCTATGTAATGCTTAAGTCAGGGCTTTTAGTGTGTCCGTCCCCAGAACAGTGTCCATTGTCCCTGATAGGTAAATTTTTACCCCTCACCCCCTTCCCAGCCTCACCCCTTCTTAATTTCCAATGTTCTTTACAACTCTTTGTGTGTGTACCCATTGTTTAGCTCCCACTTATTAGTGAGAAAATGTGGTATTTGTTTTCCCGTTCCTGAGATACTTCACTTAGGATAATGGTCTCCAGTTCCATCCAAGTTGCTGCAAAAAGAAGAGGAAAAAAATATAATTATACCATACAGTACTACTCAGCCATAAAAAAAAAAAAAAAAAAAAACTCATCTTTAGAATGCATAGAATTGCTCTGGTCTCTGGTTGGTGGCACCTGGTGGGCAGCTCTTGGAAAAGCTCCTTGTGTTAAGGAGGGACCTGTGGACAATTATTTAGCCTTTTTCTCAGTATGTTATTTTATACATCTGCCTTTTGTCTTCCTGAAAGTTTGAACTTAATGCAGAGTAAGTAATGTGGAGACTCTGAATCATTTGCTTTCTGTCTTTTTGTTTAATTAAGGCTATGCCATCTAATGACCGCAGCTCCTTAAAGAATCTCAGTTGACTGAAATTTCTAAGTGTTTTCTCACCTCTCTTCGTTAGCCTCACATCCTCCCTAGGAATTTTGGGCCTGATATTATAATTGCTGTTTGACAGCAGAAGAAACTATGGTATAAAGAGTAACTATTAATAGGTAGGCCAATATTCTCTGGGATTAAAAAGCAGTCAGTGTTACTCTTAGACATGTGCTTTGTTCACTACAGCAGGTTTTCCCAGATTAGCTATCAATCACATTAGATGAAAAAGCTGCAGTTGCACTGAGTGAACTTGGAGTCAAAAGACTATGGTCTCTGGTCTTGGCTCTGCCCTTTTATGACTTTGGACAAGCATTTAAGTTCTCTGGCCTTCTATAAAATTTGGCAAATGATGGCTTTTCTTGAAACTCTCTTTCAAACTTTTCTACTCTTCAGATATCTTTCTCTAATCTTATCTTCTTTCCTCTGATTTTATTTTCCTCATATTTTCTTTCTTCCATTTCTTTTTCTCCTAAGACTTCCTGTTTCTTGCAGCCCTGACTCCTATCTTTTTTGGCCTGCCCCTCCTCCTCTTGGTATCATATTGTCCTATGTAATATTTAACTGATAAGTTTGTTGCATCATCCTTGAATCAAGAGAAAGTGAGCCTCATTTGGCATCTTTACAAAGGATACTGTACCTTAATTGATTACTTGTCAAAAGAATATAAAATATTAAACACAATGAAAATTGGAGATCCTAAATAGGTTGGTAAGGATCTATTTTACTTTAAGGAGTTAACAAAAAATTTATTTAAATAATTTTTTTAAGAAGAGGCTATCAAGCTAAAGAAACTATATATTACTTTGTTGTGGGAGGACACATGTATGTGTGTGTGTAGGTTTAGTTAAGTCTAGATGGTGTTTGGATATGATGTATAAATTGTGTATACCAAATGAGTTATTGCTAGTGATTAATAGTAAATAAAATAGCTTCTGAGATATGTTAGTTACTATTTACTCAGCTTGAATGCTAGAAGTACTGATAGCATGAAACTCTCCTTCCTAACACTCTCATGGTCCAATTCTGCCTTCTATCTAATCTTCACTAAATCATAGCAGCGTATTTTTCAGCAAATTATGATTTTGGCAATCTGGTTGGAGGGGGAAGAATTAATTGAATCACATAAATATTCTCTTTGAGGCTAGATTCTTCCTCCTTTTGTGTTTGGATGCGAATTTATCAAATCTACCCACTCCCTTGCAGATTTTTCCCCATGCCTAGAAGGCAAGGGCAAACAGCACAAAGGTTTCCTTGCTACAATTACTCAGGAGTTTAGCATCCTGGGACTCTATGATGATCTAGGGAATCCTGTTACCGTGCTGTCAAGCTACGAAAGTGGTAGGCTAGCTATATGATGCAACTGGTCTCTTCTGCAAGTGCGAGGGTATGAGTTCAAAGAATCTAACTAGCCTACAGGCTCAGAGAGATGGCTAGGCAATACCAGCTTGTTTAAGAGGAATGGATGACTTTTGCTGATAGCAGGCAAACTCAGAAAGTCTTTCTCCTGACCTCTAGTCTCCTCAGTCTAGACTGTGTGACAACTGTTACTAGCTAAGGAATAGAGCTGTAAGTGAATATTTTACATTGATAGAGGATTTGGGTTTGTCTATAAGATTATGCTAAATATGAGAATTACAGTTTTAACACCAGACATAATGCCATCAACAAGGAGACCTTGGAATGGAGACTTCAGCTTTACTTCTAATAGGGCGCTTTCTTACATAATTCTTGTGGGAAGGAGCCAGTCCATGACACATGGCCTACAGATGGTATGTGGAAGTGAAGGGAAAAGTAAAGGGGAAGTCATATTTGGAGATAAGATTGGAAAGGTAAACATGTAAGCCTTCTTGGAGGACTTTTATTGCTAGGCTAAGAGGATGTAAACTTTATTGTATTAAATATATGTAGACAATTAGAGAAAGTTTTGTTGTGATCTGGACTAAAAAGGGGTAGAAGAATGCAGCTTTAGGGTTTAAACAAACCTGGCTTTGAATTCCTCTTTTTGACACTTACTATGGGACCTTAGCTATGTTACTGCTTCTTTCATGTGCCTCACTTTTCTCCCTTGTATAATATGGATAATAGTAATTTCCCGTATATAGTTGTTAGTATTAAATTTATAAATATTAAGTGAGATAATGTATATAAAGTTCAGTGCCTGGCATGTTGTCGGTACTCACTGAATAGTAGCTACTATGAGTAATCCTTGGGCTTCATATTGCAGCCCTTTGATTTCAGTTTAATAATTGAGCTTTAGAAGAAGCAAATGAGGTTGCCCTCTGTTTAGCCATTATATCACTTTCAATTTGTAGAGCAGCTGATAACCTTCTTTGTGTTTCATTTGATCTTTGAAATTATTCTTGGAAGTCATTAGGACTGTTTTACACAACAGAAAACTGAGGCCCACAGGAGAAATGGATTGCCTAAGGTGACATAATAATGTCAGAGCTTGATCTAGAACCCAGGTTTCTTAATGTTCAATTCTATTCTTTTTATTGCACCATACTCCCTAAAACTAGAGTTTAGGTTACTTTTACTTTGATTTTTTTCTGCCAGGCCTATGGTAGACCACATTGGGTATCTTTTAAACTTAGAGCTACTTGAATGACACACATTAAGCTAGAAGAGTAATTTACATACCAATATTGTATGTTATTTATGGTACACCTACTAGAAAGCCCCTCCCCCACATCTCTCCCTGTTTTATTTTTAAAGTTAAAGTCTAGCATTTATTAAAAATTAAAATGAATAAAAGACTTCTCATCCTTGAGATAAGTTTTCTACAATTGTAATTTTCTAAAAAATCCTAATTACAAAGAATTGCAGCTTTCAAGTAGTAAAAGGGTGATTCAATTTATAACTTGCAATCATTATCTTACTCTGTCTAGAGAAGAAAACACATTGAAATTTTCTTCTTTTCAAAAACACCAAAGCCATGTTGATATATTTTCTTTCTTCCTTTTGATAGATCTTACTCTCATAGAATTACTTTGTAATCCTGTTTAAAAGCCAGTTCTACCAATAACCGTCTTTGAGTTTCCTGGGTTCCACTGTTTATTACTCAGCTCTCTTATTTCTGTTCCTTTGCATACAGTAAACCAAACACCCTCATCATTCAGCCAAATTATGAGTATCTACTGTGTGCTAAACATCACACAAGATGCAAGTGTGATTGATAATGGCGTGGAGGGGGATGCAAAAGCAGTGTGTCTATAATAAACTAGGAAGAACAATGGATTTGGCATCAGGAAACCTAGATTCAAGATCCAGCATGTCATATGTCTCAGTTTCTTCATCTATTAAGTGAGGCCACTAAACTAACATCTCTGCTTAGTGGTTTTGGACCAATGTTGGCCCAAAATTCTTGATTGGGTGTGTCACGCTTTTAAACTAAACTTTGTAGGTCTGGGGTTGATCAACTCCTCTGAGGGTTTTATAAATGAATAAAAAAAACACAATGCAAATACAGTTCTTTAATTTTTCTGGGAATTTTCTGTTTAAAGTTCTTGTGAATGCAGGATTGGCAAGGCCCCATGCTTCACACCAACTCATATTCCCTAAAGTAGACAGTTGCTTTTGCCTTCATCTGGGCATGAGACATGGTCCTAAAGTTTTAATTACATTATGACTTTCATTTTTGCCTTTTATTCCTAGTAGAAATAACCATCTGGGTGTAACAAGGAAATGTTAAGACTTTTTTTAAAACAATGCCTTAGTCCAGCAGTACCCAACCTTTTGGCACCAGGGACCAGTTTCAGGGAGGACAATTTTTCCACAGACTGGGCAGTGGGGGTGGGGGAGGATGGTTTCAGGATAATTCAAGTGCATTACATTTATTGTGCACTTTATATCTATTATTATTACATTGTAACATACAATGAAATAATTATACAACTCACCATAATGCAGAATCAGTGGGAGCCCTGAGCTTGTTTTCCTGCAACTAGATGGTCCCATCTGGGGGTGATGGGAGACAGTGACACCTGAATGGTGTTGCTTATGTCCCGTCTAATCCGTAATCTCGTTTTGGTTGCTTTCGCTGCAGAAAACCCTGCTTCACACAGATAGAATGTTGGAAATGGAAGCAGGCTTTTCAGTGCTTTTGTGGCAGTCTCAGGATATTCCACCTTGACTTTAATCCAGAATGTGTGGAGATTTGAAGTTGTCCCAAACATACTTTTAAGGCCACTGTCATTTGCAATCTCAAACAGTCGATCCTCTTCTAGCACAGACAGAGTTGAATCACCTGGCTTATTCACAAATGGGTCATGGATCTGTTCCTTCCCGATTTGGGAGTCTTTGTGGTTGGGAAGTAATGCTCAAACTCTTTTGAAAGCTGAGATAGATGATCATGCACCAGCTGGGAGAAAGAAGACCCTGGCTCGGTCTCTTTCAAAACCTCTGCTAATGTTTGAAACATGTCAAAAATCCCAATGTTCACTTGTCACCCCCATAATTCCAGTTTGGTTTTGAATGCAGCCACTTTATCTACCAGCTTGAGCACAGTTGTCATTCTCCCCTGAAGTAGACAGATTGAGTTCATTGAACAGGTTGAATATGTCACACAAGTAAGCAAGTTCTGCGACCCATTCTGTGTCACTGAAATAAATATGCTGCCAGTGGTGACTGTTTTTCTAAAGCAAAGCTCCAGAGCAGCTCTCATAACTCAAAACCTCTGGCCAGTGATCTACCTTTAGAAAGCCATCTTACTTTTGTGTGTAAGAGAAGATGTGTGTGCTCTGCGTCCATCTCCTTACAGAGATCTCCTTACATGCATAAACAGACATGAGTTAAGGGCATGTCCTTTAATGTGGTTGATAATTTTAATGACATCCTGCAAAACATTGGTTCAGGTGACATTTTTTGGCTAGCCCGCATTTCTCTATAGATGACACAGTGCATAAACTGACATTCATAAGTGACCTCCTTGACCCAAGTAGTGAAACCAGAAAGCCATTCAGTCATGGCAGCCACTCCGTCCGTGCATATACTGACACAAAATGACCAATTCAGTTTTCCTGATATATAATCATTCAAAGACTTGAATGCTTCTGCAGCTGTGGTGTTGGTTGGCAACAAAAGTACACATAACATATCTTCATGCACATCCTCCTGAAAAATATATTTCACAAAAACAAGCATTGTTGCCTCGTTGTCAACATCAGTAAACTCGTCAACCTGGATTGCATACCACAGTGACTCATTAATCCTCTCTAACAATTGTGCCTCAATATCCTCTGCTATTTCATCAATTCATCTAGTTATGGTGCTAACCAAGAAAGGAACACATGCCACCTTTTGAACTGCAGCCTCTCCTAAAATTTCATGGCAAATGTCCTTAGCAGCAAGCAGGATAAACTCTTCACCAATAGTACAAGGCTTCTTAGCTTTAGCAATGCAGTTAGCTACTAAGAATGATGCTCTCAGTGCAGACACATATGATGAAGTGGTGGCCTCCAATAATTGCTTCTGTTATTCATGTTCACATTCTTTTCTTTTGAAAAACTTCAAAGGCTTGTCTTTAAGTGCAGGATGCTTGGTCTCCATGTGGCGAAGCAGTTTTGAAAGTTTCGTGGCTTTCTTGGATAGCTGGTTGCTACATACACAAAGCGGGCTTGGAGAATGTGAATCACCTGTTGCAATGAACCTGTAATTTAAGTAGGACTCTTGATATTTTTCTTTTAAATGCAGCTATCATTTTGTTGGCAGTCTTAGAGTTTTCTGCTGTCTCATTGGGTCTTTCCCCCTTTTCAAACAAGCTCTCCAGTGATGTTTTTACTCATTTTTGCTGAGGTTAGCTTGTGAGCTTACCAAAACTGTGACTGAGACAAGTGCGCAGCATGAGGGAAAAAGGTGCGGGCAGAAGTGGTAAATAAAATAATGGGTGGGCCATGTGTGGACTAAAATAAGTGTCTGATTCTGACTTAAAGCCTGCCACCAGATGCAGCTTAATTGTCACTTGCCACTCACTGATAGGATTTTGATATGTATCTGCAAGTGATTGATTTATTATGGTCTCTGTGGAGTCAAACCTCTCTGTTAATGATAATCTGTATTTGCAGCTGCTCCCCAGCGCTAGCATCACCACCTCAGCTTCACCTCAGATCATCAGGCATTGGATTCTGATAAGGAGCATGCAACCTAGATCCCTCCTGTGCACAGTTTACAGTAGGGTTTGCACTCCTCTGAGAATCTAATGCCTCCACTGATCTGACAGGAGATGGAGCTCAGGCAGTGATGCAAGTGATGGGGAGTGGCTGTAAATACAAATGAAGCTTTGCTCGCTCACCTGCGTCTCACCTCCTGCTTTGTGGCCTGGTTCCTAACAGGTTACAGACCAGTACCAGTCTGTGGCCTGGGGGTTGGGGACTGCAGCCTTAGTCCATTTGTGGGGCTATAATAGAATACTTGAAATTGTGTAATTTATAAAAAAATAGAAATTTCTCACAATTATGGAGGCTGAGAAGTCCAAGATCAAGGTATGGCATCTGATGAGGGCCTTATTACTATGCCCTCACATGACAGAAGATAGGAGGAGGGCAAAACCACTCCTACAAACATTTTTTATACCAGCATTAATCTATTCATGAAAGCAGAGCCCAGAGTCCTAATGACCTAAAGACCTCCCAGTAGGCCTTACTTCCCAACACTGTTGCATTGGGGATTAAGTTTTCAACACATAAATTTTTGAGGGGACAAAAACATTCAAATCATAGCAGGCAGAAACCAACTCCCTCCTCCAACAATAACAAAAAAGCTCCTTTCCATTTTAATTGTGAATGGAAGGGATCATGTTTATTTAGAGGTGAGATAGCCTTGGAATGTTATATGTAAAAATAATAGATTTTATATATATTAATGAAATTGAATCAAAAATTAACCTTCGAAGACAGAAAGCACCAGGCTCAGATTGGTTCACTGGTGAATTGTACCAAGCACATAAGGAAGAAATTATACCAATTCTCTACAATCTCTTCCAATTGAGGGAAGGAGAATACTCCCTAACTCATTTTATAAGACCAGCATTGCTCTAATACCAAAATCAGAAAAATATATTACAGAAAAGGAAAACTACATACCAATATCTCTCATGAACATACATACATAAATCCTGAATGAAATATTATCAAATCAAATCTAACAATGTACAGAAAGAATTATACACCACACCAAATGGGATTTATTCTATGTATACAAGGCTGGTTCAATATTTAAACATAATTAATGTAATATGTCAGATTTACAGGCTAGGGAAGAAAAATCGTAAGATCATATCAATAGTTGCAGAAAAAGCATTTGACAAAATCCAACAGTAATGATAAAAAACTCTCAAAAATAGGAAGAGGGGGATTTTGAGAAACTTGATAAAGAACATTGTAAAAAAACTTACAACTAACATCATATTTAATGGTGAAAAACTGGATGGTTTCCCACTAAGACTGGGAACAAAATATGGATAGTCACTCTTACTATTCCTATTCAATATCGTACTGGAAGTCCTAGCTAATGCAGTAGGAGAAGAAAAAGAAAAAAAATGATATACAAATTAGGGAGGAAGAAATTAACTATCTTTGATTGCAAGACATGATTGTCTATATAGAAAATCCCAGAGAATCAACAACAAATACCTCCTGGAACTGAGTGATTATAGCCAGGTTGCAGGATTTGAGATTAATATACAAAAGTCAAATTCTTTCTTATATGCCAGCAATGAACAATTGGAACTTGAAGTTAAAAATACAATACCATTTACATTAACATCCAAAAAGGAAATACTTAGGCATAAACCTAACAAAATATGTACAAAATCTGTATGAGGAAAACTATAAAACTCTGATGAAGAAATTAAAGAAGATATAAATAAATGTAGAGATATTCCATGTACATAGCTAGGAAGAGTCAATGCTGTCAAGATGTCAGTTCTTCCCAACTTATTCTTTAGATTCAACGCAATCAAATCAAAATCCAAACAAATTGTTTATTCTAAAGTTTACATGAAAACACAAAAGATACAGAATAGTGAACACAATATTGAAGGAGAACAAAGTTGGAGAACTGACACTAAGCAACTTTAAGACCTACTTTTAATATAAAGCTATAGTAATCAAGACCATGTGGAATTTACAAGAGAATAAACAAATAGATCAAGGGAATAGAATAGACACACAAATATAGCCAACTGATCTTTCACAAAGCAGCAAAGGCAACTCAATAAGGAAAGGGGAGCCTTTTTAACAAATAGTGCTGGAACAATTGGACAACCTCATGCAAATAAATGAATCTAGATACAGACCTTATACCTTTCAGAAAACTTAACTTAAAATGCATCATATACCTAAATGTGAAATGAAAACTATTAACTTTCTAAAAGAAAACCTAGGAGAAAATCAAGGGGGCCTTGAGTTTGGTAACAACTTTTTAGATAAAGCACCAAAAGCATAGCCCATGAAAGAAAAAATTGATAAGTTGGGACTTGATTAAAATTAAAATCTACTGCTCTGAGAAAGACACCTAAGAGAATAAAGAAATAAACCACAGAGTGGGAAAAATATTTGCAAAACACACATTTAATAAAGGACCGGTATCCAAAACATATAAAGAACTGTTAAAACTCAACAATAAGGAAACAAACAACCCAATTAAAAAATAAGCAAAAAATGTGAACAGATACCTCATCAAAGAAGATATACTGATGGCAAATAAGCATATGAAAAGATGCTGAACATCATACATTATCAGGAAGTTTTAAAATAAAACAACTATAAGCACAATCATGTTCATAGCAGCACTATTCACAATAGTCAAGAAGTGAAAGCAGACCCAGCAATCCCTCTTCTGGATATGTACCCAAAAGAGATGAAATCACCTTTTAAAGATATCTGAATGTTTATTGCAGCATTATTCACAATAGTCAAGATATGGAACCAATCTAAGTGTCTGTCAATGGATGAATGGTTAAAAAAATATGTATATATGTATACAGTGCAATATTACTTGGCCTTTAAAAAGAAGGCGATCCTGCCATTTGCCACAACATAGATGGACCTGGGGAGCATTATTATAAATGAAATAAGCCAAACACAGAAATAAAAATATTACATGATCTCATTTATATGTGGAATCTAAAACAAAAGGTCAAATATACAAGAGATAAAGAATAAAACAGTGGTTACGACCAGGCGTGGTAGCTAAGACAGGAGTATTGCTTGAGGCCAGGAGTTCAAGATCACTCTGGGCAACATAGGTAGGTCCCATCTCTACGAAAACTTCTAAAAATTAGTTGGGCATGGTGCTGCATGCTTGTAGTTCTAGCTACTCAGGAGGCTGAGACAGGAGGATCACTTGAACCCAGGAGTTCAAGGCTACAGTGAGCTGTGATTGGGCCACTGCACTTCAGCCTGGGTGACAGAGTATGATCCTGTGTCCAAAAAAAAAAAAATGAATATACAAGAAACAGTGGTTAGTAGAGGTTGTGGGGGAGTAATTGGGGAGATGTAGGCCAAAGGATACAAAGTAGCAGATATGTAGCATGAACAAGTCTAGAAATCTAATGTATAGCATGAGGACTATAGTTAATTAAATTGTATAAGGGATTTTTGTTAAATAAGTAGATTTTAGCTGCTCTTCTCACACATGAAAAGTTAACTATGTGAGATGATAGATATGTTAATCTGCTTCACTATAGTAAGCATTTTGCCATCTTTATGTTTCCCATAATATCATGTTGTAAACCCCAAATGTATACAATAAACTTTATTTTTAAAATAATAAAAATATATTTTAAAAAATCAAATGTTCATTGATAGATGAATGGATAAACAAAATGTAATATATACCTACAATGGAATACAATGCCACCTTAAAAAGAAAGGAAATCTTGTCACATGCTACAACATGGATGACATTAGGATAAGTGACATAAACCAGTCACAAAAGGTTAATATTGTATAATTCCACTTATATGAGCTATGTAAAATAGTTACATTCATAGATATAGGAAGTATAATGGTGGTTACCAAGGGCTGAGAACAAGGAGCAAATGTTAGTTGTTGTTTAATGGGTATGGAACTTTGGTTCTACAAGATGAAACAGTTCTAGAGATCTGTTTCACAACAATGTAAATTACTTAACACTACTCAACTGAACACTTAAATGGTTTAGAAGGTAAATTTTATGATATATATTTTAAGAGTAGTTCTGCTATGGTATGACTGTTTATGTCCCTCAAAAATTCTTGTTGAAACTTAATCCCCAATGTAATAATATTGAGAAACGCGCCTTTAGGAAGTGATTAGGCCATGAGGGTTATACCCTCATGGGTAGGATTAATGAGTGCCCTTATAAAAGTGCTCGAAGGAGTGAGTTCATCCTTTTTCCATCCCTTTTGCTCTTCTGCCATGTGAGGAAGTGCAATAAGGCTCTATCTGTGAAGCAGAGAGTGAGCCTTCACCAGACACTGGATCTGCTGGTGCCTTGATCTTGGGCTTTCCAGCCTCCAGAACCATGAGAAATAAATTTGTATTATTTATAAATTACCCAGTTTAAGATATTTTCTTATATCAGCCCAAAGGGACTCAGACAGGCTATTGGAAAAAGAAAGATACCACTATATACTTATTTAAGTGGCAAAAATTCAAAATGCTGATGGCATTAAATGCTGGTAAGAATGTGGAGCAATGGAATCTCTCATTCATTGCTGACAAGACTAAAAAATGATATAGCCATTTTGGAAGACAGTTTGCCAGTTTCTTATAAAAGTAAACATATAACATACTCTTTCCATATGATCCAGTAATCATGCTACTTGTATTTATCCAAATGAGTTGAAAACTTATGTCCACACAAAAACCTGCACATGAATGTTTATAACAGCATTATTCATAATGCTGTTATTATGAATTCATAATGCCCACCAAGATGTGAAAGGATAATAGGTGAAAGGATAAACACATCATGTTACATTAGACAATGGAACATTATTTCAGCACTAAAAAGAAATGAGTTATCAACCCACAAAAAGACTCAGAGAAACCATAAATGCATATTGCTATGTGAAAGAAACCAATCTAAACCAATCTTTAAAAAAAACTACATACCATGTGATTCCAACTGTACAACATTCTGGAAAAGATAAAATTATGGTGACAATAAAAAGATCAGTTACCTCCAGGGGTTTGGAGAAGTGATGATGAAGGGATGAATAGGTGGAGCACACAGGATTTTTAGGGCAATGAAACTATCCTGTATGATGCTGTAATTATGGATACATATCATTATACATTCATCAAAATACATAGAATGTGCAACACAAATAGTGAGCGTTAATGTAAACTACAGAGTTTAGTTAATAGTGTTATCAACATTAACTCAGGGGAAAAAAAACAGAAAAAATTACTAAATTAACTTTAGCAATACTATTACTGAATAAATTCTATTGTATGATCTATACATACAATAGAATATTTTACAGCTATTAAAAAGATGAGATATTCTGGAAAGATAAAACTGTAAGGACAGGAAACAGGTCAGTTACTAGGGACTGGGGAAATGATTTGCTATAAAGGGGTAGCTTGAAGGAATTTTTGGGGTGATAGAACTGTTTTGAATTGTGACTGTGTCAGTGGTTACACCTGTGTGAATATTTGTCAAACTCATAGGACTGTACAACAAAAAGTTATTTTTACTATATATAATTTTTTAAGTAAATAAAAACAGGATGAGGAATCTTTAAAAGCTAATATTAGCCTTACAATTGTGAAAGTTCTCAGAACACTCAAGGGTATTGCTTTTAGTGAACAAATGTTTCACTTAGAATCAGATTGTTCAGGACAGAAGGGTCCTTAAAGGTCATTAAACTCCCTGCATGCATCCTCATTTTAGAGAAAGAGAAACTGAGGCCCCAAAAGAGGGGAGTTTCCCAAAGTTACACACAAATTAGTGGATACTTTGTATAATTTCAGTCTTTTCAAGTTTATTGAGACTTTTTTTGTGGCCTAACATATGTCTTGTCCTAGAGAATGTCCCATGTGTACTTAAGAAGAATGTATATTCTGCTGTTGTTGGGTCTGGCGTTCTCTGTATGTATGTTAGGTCTTGTTGGCTTATGGTCTTGTTAAGATCCTCTATTTCCTCATTGATCTTCTGTTTAGCTGTCTATCCACTATTTAAAATGGGGCATTGAAGTCTCCAACTATTATTATAGAAATGCCTATTTCTCCTTCAGTTCTATCAGTTTTTGCTTCATATATTTTGGAGCTCTGTTTTTAGGTATATATATGTTTATAATTGTGTTTTGCTGAACTGACTCTTTTATCAGTTTATAATGTTCTTTTACTGGATTTTGAGAGTTCATTATTGTTTTAAGCCAGCCAAACCCCTCAATTTGAGGAAGTGTATGTATGTGTCCACGTGTACATGCATGTGTGTACATGTACTGCTGACCAATGTGGTAAATAGCAAGGGGCAAGAGGGCTACTTTGTCTTTAATTCCATAGGAATTCAGAAACATTTTTTGTTGTTGTTGTTGGCAGCTCTGATGCCAGCACAAACTGGGATCATTAGCTCCCTATTCTAATAAGATTTTATAACAGAGTTGAGAATGAGTCAGTGGACTCATTGTGAAGGAGTGGCCGGTCTTTACTGAAGCCTTTGTGAAATCACCCTTTACACACAGATAGCAAATGAAATCCAATTTACTTCACACTCAACAACAAGTCTTAGGTCTACAGTATCAATAGTCAATAAAATTAAAAAAGCAGTAGCAATTTGAGTGCTTTCTTCATTGCTCCCTTATTTCACTGTCATGTTTTTTTTCCTTTACTGTTTCTATTTCTTCCTCTGGTTTTCTCTGTTTTATTTCCCCTATTGTCTTTACATCATTCTTTTTTTCTTCCCCACTCCCCTGTTTCTGTACCCTTCCCTCCCATGTATCTTTCTCTCTGATTTCTCCTTTTCTATATTATTCTATTTACCCTGTGACTGTTGCATTGTTGCACACTGACAGTTGGACTAAATCTTTTAAGTTAGCATCAATAGAGATATGTTAATAGAGGGAATAGCCAAAGTTTTGTTTCTTTGTGGGAGAAGTATGTACATTAAAATAAAAGGCCTGTATTCTATTGCCATCTAATTGGAGCTTCTGTGCTGGCAGAAAATGTACTGGGAAAAAAGTGAACAAAAAATACCTGGTAAGAAAATTATAGTAGCTGGGCCCTAATGTCCACCTTGCTCTTTATTAGAATTATCTAAATACAAAGATGAAAGTGAGAATTTGCCCTAAGAAACAACCTCTGCAGAAAGCCCCTTTGGCTTCAAAGCTGTGAACTTCAGAGGAAAGCCAGAGTTTCTCGGGTTATCTATCATACTGATAGTTGGACCTGTTAAAAGTTCTGATTGAGGGAAAAAAAGAAATATAAAAGCAGCTATTGGGTTTAAGCACAGCTAAGTGTGGTGGTAGCAGTCATAGCTTTGTGTGCCTTTCTAAGTTAGGCACTCCTTAATTCTCTTGCAGGCTGATAAGATTTGGAACTCTCCATTGAATTTTAGGTTTATTTTGTACTTCTATTATTTTAATTTTACCTTAGGCAGTAGGCAGCTGGAATGGGCTAGAAGACTTGTGGTGGTTTAAATCTTTTACAAGATGGTGATCTAGCCCTTTAGTTTTGAGGTTGGTGTACTGTGTGTGAGTATACATATTTATCACACACAGTCACTATCTTCGAAAGTGAGGGTGCACATCTTTCTCAGCCATCTCTTTCTTGTAAAGCCATTGAAGTAATGTCAAAGTCTGAAGCTAGAGCATTCCAGTTCTAGGAAATTAAGGGTTATTTCCTTGAAGGATCTGGTCTAGCCAAAGACCTTCAAGAGTAGGGAGTAATAATAACGTGATTGCCCTGAGTTGCCCCAACTCTCTTCTGAGAGGTAGGTATCTCTTACTCTTGAATATCACCTCCCTGTATATGGTAAACAGAAAGAATGCCATTTTTAAGGTACTTTGGTTTATTGGCAATGTGTCCTTGCTTAGTGAGTATGGTTGAGCAGCCATGGCTCGGGAAGAAGTTACATATATCTTAACCATAGAAATTCAAGTTCATTGTCCATTTTTAAACAACCCCACCTTTAGATTGGCTTTCACATTGCCCTCACTTCCTAGAGAACACAGAACACTGCCAAGAAAGGAGGCTTATACCATGCACAGTTCTATCCTGCTTCTTACTGAACCCATGTCTCTGGGATCACTGGTGACTGGAACTCACATGGAACATTCTACTTTGAGCTTGTGTTGGTAACACAGCTGGTTTTGTTAAGCAAACCCAAAGGAAGCTTTTGGGCTCTGCCCCTACCACCCACACAGCCAAAAAGAAGCCCAGGCTGGGTAGAGGGCCTTTGGAGACCATCTAGTTCAACTTCTCATGGTACAGATGGAAAACTCAAGCCCAGAGTTGATAAAAGGAACTTGCTTAAGGTCACACAGTCATATAATGGTTAACTTCTGACTTCAGAAGATTGTTCTTCCTCCCTGGTTGTATGTTAAGGAGGAATCTGACAGACATCTGTTTAAACTACTAACTCTGTGTGTGCTTCTGTGTGAGCATTTCCATATATTCCACATGGTTTAATTTTTAAAAAAAACCTTAATTTTTGACTAATTTTATATTTACAGAAAAGTTGCAAAGCTAGTACAAAGAGCTCCCATACACCCCTCACCCAGTTTTTCCTAAGATTATCATCTTACATTATTATGGTACATTTATCAAAACTAAGAAACCAACATTGGCATATTACTATTAACTAAACTCCAGACATCATTCAGATTTTACCAGTTTTTTTCACTAGTGTATGTTTTTATTAAAAGAAATCAGGATCCAGTCCAAGATAACACATTGCATTTAGTCATTATGTGTCCTTAGTCTTCTCTGATCTGTGGCAGTTTCTCAGATTTTCCTTGTTTTTTCATAACTTTAGCATTTTTGTGGAGTATTGATCAGGTGTTTTGCAGAGTATCCCTCAATTTGTGTTAGTCTGATGTTTTTCTTATGATTGCACTGGTGTTTTGAGTTTTGGAGAACAATACCACAGAGGTAAAGTGCAATTTTTGTCACATTATATAAAGGGATACATAATGCCAACAAGATTATCACTAGTAATATTACTAGTTATTTTTTGGCAAAGCAGTGTTTACTGTGTTTTGGTTAAGGTAGTGTTTGCAATATTTTTCCAAGATAAAGTTACTATTTTTTCCCTTTCCATTCTCTATTCTTTGTAAGTAAGTTTAATCCACACCCAAGCTCAACCTCCTTGTATTATTTGGAATTCTTCTGTAAGGAAGATCTATCTCTTCTCCAACATCTATGTATTTATTTGATCATTTATTAATATTTATACTATATGTGCATGGGCTTATATATATTAATTTCATACTTTGGATTTTAATTTGCCACAACCTTATCTATTTTGTTATTCATGTCGTTCATGCTTTGGCTATTGGGAAATCTTTCACATTGGCTCCTGTGTCCCTTGACACGTGCCCCCTTCCTTTCTTTTATTTTTTTAATACTTGCTTATCTTCTGGTAGCACAAGATACTCCAGACTCATCTTGTATTTTCCCTGACCTAGCCCTAGAATACCATTTCTTCAAGGAACTCTGGTTCCCTTTATTGGAGAATGATATTTGGAAACCAAAATTTAGGAGTGACCATTGTTACCAAACTATCATTGCTTCTTGTCTTAGTCCATTTGTGTTGCTATAAAAGAATACCTAAGGCTAGGTAATTTATAAAGAAAAGGGGTTTATTTGGTTCATGGTTCTGCAGGCTGTACAATAAGCATGCTGCCAGCATCTGCTTCTGATGAGGGTCTCAGGCTGCTTCCACTTAACGGCAGAAGGCTAAGGGTGCAGAGGTCACGTGGCAAGAGAGCGGGCACAAGAGAGAGAGGGGAGGGAGGTGCCAGGCTCTTTTTAATAATCAGTTCTTGTGGGAATTAATAAAGTGAGAACACATTACCACAAGGATGGCACCAAATTATACATGAGGGATCCACTCCCATGACCCAAACACCTCTCACCAGACCCCACCTCCAACATTGGGAATCAAATTTCAACATAAGACTTGGTGGGACCAAACAAACCATTTCCAGACCATAGCACTTCCAGACCACCTCAGTGGACAGAGAGAGCTGGGTAATTTGTTTGTGTACTAGCTTTTGTATACATACATATCTATAATTGTGTATCCGTCCATTTGTATATACATTAAGCTAAACATGAGTTCATATTGGTGTTTTCAACTCTAATCCAGTACTACAGAGTTCATTTTAGCCTTACTGTCTTGTATATCTGTAACTTCCCTCTATGACAGTGAGAAACCAAGGCTTCCATTATCCACCATCCCTTCACTTATTTGTTCAACCTCAGCTGGTTTCAGAATTGTTCACCTAAATCCCCATGAGAAACAAATTTACCAATTGCAGTGTGGTGTTTAAATAAGATTCTTTGTCTTTATCCTTATAGTTTTTTTTTTGTTGTTGCTGTTGTTTTGAGACAGAGTCTCACTCTGTCTCCCGGGCTAGAGTGCCATGGGGTCAGCCTAGCTCACAACAACCTTAAACTCCTGGGCTCAAGCGATCCTTCTGCCTCAGCCTCCTGAGTAGCTGGGACTACAGGTGCACGCCACCAGGCTCAGCTAATTTTTTCTATTTTCAGTAGATACGGCATCTCACTCTTGCTCAGGCTGGTCTTGAACTCCTGACCTTAAGCAGTCCTCCCACCTCAGTCTCCCCAAGTGCTAGGATTACAGGCATGAGGCACTGCACCCAGCCAATCTTTCCTTATAGTTTCTAGTCAAAAAACAATTTTCCAAAGTTAAGTCAGCTTCATTCCCCCCACCCCCAGTGCAGTTAAGTCACACATTTGTAATGCAGTTAGATTCATTTGTCACAGTCTGCATTCCATCCTGGAATCCTCTGATATCTGATTGATTTTTAAATTTACATATATTAAGGCAAGTCTGTAGGTTTTGACAAATGCATGGTGTCATGTACTCACCACCCCAGTACCATACAGAAGAATTCCATCACTATGAAAATTCCTCTGTGAGCCTCTTTTTTATCAACCAGTCCCCCTCCCATAACATCCAGAAACTACTGATGAGTGTTTCATCCCTATGGTTTTAGCTTTTCCAGAGTGTCATATTAATGAAATAATACAATATGTAGCCTTTGGTGTATGGCTTCTGTCTCCTAACAAAATGTATTTAAGGCTTATTCGTGTTGTGTGAATCAACAACTCTTTTTAAATAGTTCCTTTTCAGCACTGAATAGTAGTCCATTGTATGGATGTTTGTTTATCCTTCCCTTGTTGAAGGACATCTTGATTGTTTTTAGCTTTGGGAAAATATGACTAAAGTTTGTATAAACATCCACATGCAAGTTTTTGTGTGGATGTACATTTTCAATTCACTTGGGTAAATACCTAGAAGTGCATTTGCTGGATCGTATCTGTTTAAACTACTGACTTTTAACACAGTCCATTTCTAAGAAATCTGGGATGAGTATGTGTGTATGGTGCAGTGGGATATCTGTTCCTGAGCTGCACTGAAATAGTGATCACTTTCATACCATATTCCACATGGATGGAAAATGGAATATCCACAGGATGTCTCCTTGACCTCCTACCAGGAAGATGAAGTTTCTGCAAATTTCCACTAGATGGCAGGGTACTTGCTGGCACTGTGGGAGCTGGAAATCTTCGGGAGATTCTGGGAGACTAGTAAAATTGTATCACTTTCCCCCCTTCCCTTTTCTTGGCAAAGGGATATTCTAGCCAAAATCAGGAAATAAAATACATGATTTCTGGCACCGGCATGTACCTGTCTACTGATTCAGGAGCTTAGAATCGGGTTTCATGTTGGCAAGTATCTCGATAGATAAATTTGTGTGATGATAAGCTTTGGGTTAGATAATGAGTTTTGACCTGAAATGGGGTATGCAACATCATGTCATGTTTGTGCTCCTTGCTGACCTCATTGCAAAGTAGAAGCCGCATGGAGCCTTGATGCCTGGGTTCTACTGCCAGCTATGTATTGTCCTCCTTCTCTTGGCCTCATATTCATCGTCTGTAAAATAGGATGATAATACCTGCTCATTCATGCTCACAAGGTTGTTGGAAGGGATCAACATAAGATAAATAATATGAAATATACTGAAGTACTTTATATATTTAACATGACACAAATGTGAATTATTAATCAGTAATGATCAAATCAGACAGAATATGAAATGCTACACATGTTAGGTAGTATCATACATTAATAAATCAGTCTTGAAAATACAATCTGTTTCCCCTGCATCAGGAGAGGTAGATATTTAGTTTCTGAAGTGACTTAGTGTTTTTTTCAGAACTTGGTGGGTAATTTTTTATTATTGATTGATCGATTGATTGATTGGTCTAGCAGTTGTAGAAAATATATCGGCTTAATTCCAGATTGAACTGATTTTATATGGTAATTCCTCGCCCTCACAAAATCCACATTATTTCAGTTTACCAAGTAAATATTGGCACATTTGGTAGATAATACTATTTTGGATTCCACTTGGTATGCATGATTGACTCTGGTGTTCTGGACCTAGGTTATCCTCTTCCTTTCGTGTATGCCAGGGTCCAGCAAACTCCAGCTCTAGAGGTGGCTTTATATTTAGCTTAGAAATCATCTGTAGTTTCTCTGGCTCAAAGCTCAAAAGAAAGTTTGGCTTCTTAGAAGGAGTGTTCTCTCTCTTCCCAGCAGTGCAGAAAAAAATAGTCCTCAAAGCACTGTCACCATAACTGTGGCCAGATTCTTTTAGACCTTGCCATTGTAGCTTAGCACTTTTCTCTCTCAAAAAGAGGCAAGCCAGGGAAAAGAGCAACTACTCATTATAATCTTTTCAGCTTATTTATCTGTATTTAAAAAGCCTTGACCTTCTAAGCTCCCCTGTCTGTTTGAGTCAAAAAGAAAAGCCCCATGTGTATGTGTGGGCCTGTATGTAAAAAGTAAGTCTTGAACACATCCCTGACATCTGTCATGTGGCATATGCAATGATTTGTAATAGTGTCAAAGAACCATAGGATATTAGCTGGGAGGTCCAGTTCTGTCCCTTCCTTTTATATTTGGGGAAACTGAGACCCAGACCAAAAGCAATAATTCAAATTAGCTAAGTAGGTCCTGCTTTATTACTGGTCACATTGAGTGAATCTTAACAGCAGCCAAAGTAGGTATTGGGCAAGTATAGAAGGAACTCCGTAATGCCCATGGCTTCAGTCTTTATCTTCCTCCAGTGAAGGGGGCTTAGCCTAACTGAAAACAACTGATGCAATGTAGAGCATGGGAGGGACAAGTGATGTGTGTGTGAGTGTGTGAACAACCTAATTGTCAATTAACTACTTCTGTTTTGCCCTAAATTCTGCATATTTCCCCTCCTGTCAGAATCATACAGTAAATGTGTGCTTTTTGAGTTTGTAAATGGAGGCTGGATTAAAGAGTGTTCTTAGTTTAGGAAAGTTGTATGCTCATCTGGTTAGGTGTGTGTGGTTGTGTATGGGGACATGTGCTGGGTTCAAAATAGTAATAGTTCCTCAAAACTGGAACTTCATAATAAGAACAAATGATCTGCCTTTTTGTTTGCAGAGCCCAGTTTTATGAACTGATGTGACATGCTGTGTGTTTGCTAGTCTGTGCCTGAAAATACCTCTATAATTGAGCTGCCTCTTCTTCCTTTCTCTCTAGATATTCCCTTCCATGTATGATGAAAAAAAACCCAATCCTGATGTGTTTATCTCTCCTTTTAGGACTTTACCAGGGTTTTCTCCTATCTCTTGAAAAGACAAATTATATCCCCCCAATCCACCGTACAAGCAACCCAACATTCTCTGTATAGACAAATAAGCTTCTTTCCTGAGTGATATAAATCTGTGAAAACCCCCACACATTGTAGTGAAACTGGACTTACTGATTCCAAACTCTAAGCAGAAAGATCCTCTAAGAAGCCATTGCCAAGGAATAAGATTAATTGCTACACAGACGGGTATTTGCCCACTTCCCCTGCTCAGTGGAAAATTTTGCTGAGCATAATAACAAGAAAAAGCTCAGCTCAGGGCTTTAAACTCACCCAATGAGATTTTAATGTTGCGGATAAAAGCAAGGCTGTAGACTAATTCATTCATTTGCATTAGTGTTCAGTTTAAAATATAAAACATGTATTTTATCAACACCAAATTTCATGAAAGGGGATTTATTTTGTAAGTTTTGTCTATTACCCTATCTAAGCACAATCTCTTTCCTCACCATTCTCAGAACATACAGCTTAGTTAGTGAGACAGACTACACAGATGTATGGGGAGTGTTGAGTGACAAAGCCAGCCTTTTGGGAGTTTAGAGCAAAGTAAGGTTATGTTAGCAAGGTCAGGTCAGAGAAGGCTATAAACTTTCCCTTTCATTCTTACCCTAATAATGACACTAAACAAACCCAACTAGGATCTTTCTCAAATTCATGTGTACAGTTTTTATTTGCCAAGGACTAGGCAGGATGCCTGAGGGAAGACATATATAGTAGAACTAGTCATTCTTTAAAGTGAAATTTCCTTGCCCATACATTTTTGTAGAGTGTAATTAGAGCCCTGGACACCCTAATACAGAAGTGAAGTGTGCATAGGGGAAAAGGGGGAGATAACTTGAATAAACTTTGCATTTTTTAGTTGTACTTCCTCATTTTTTTTCATATGGGCTTCAAATATACAGTTAGTAACTGTCAGAGCTGAAAGGGACCTCTGCTACCATTTTATCTACCCCTTAACCACAACAAAATTTATATAGGTAACAGTTTAGTATGGTATAAAGAGCATGGGATTTAGGCCGGGCGCAGTGGCTCACGCC
>CAUYRT010106258.1:0-19575 GCA_963574885.1 Lepilemur ruficaudatus
ACAGAGTAGATTTTTAAATGTAACAAGATAAGTCAACTTGAGTGGTAATATATTTTGGGAAATCAGCTCACTATAAATTGTGACTGTAAACATTATACTGTAAATGCTTTGCAGTTTTCCCCCAATAAAAAAGAAAAAAAAGAAAAAAAAAAAAATAGAAAGAAATTAATTGGCCAACTAAAAATATACAGAAAAAAAAAATTAGCCAGGCGGGAGGCTGAGGCAGAAGGATCACTTGAGCCCAGGAGTTTGAAGTTGCTGTGAGCTAGGCTGACGCCACGGCACTCCAGCCCGGGCAAAAAAGTGAGACTCTGTCTCAAAAAAAAAAAAAAAGAAAGAATTCACCATGTACTATGAACTTTACATCAAAAAACTGCAACTATCTATTTTCCTTTTTATTCCCACGATTATTACCCTATCTCAGCGATTTTCAAACTTTTTTAAATAGCAGAACTCTTTTTTCCCCTAAGAAATTCGACATGAAATCATATCTAAATCAAATAAAAGCTGTTTTTATAAATATAATTTTTACAGTAACTTTTACTTACTCTAACATCAATAAGTGACAATGAAGTAGTTTTGCAAAATACAAATTTTGAAATTAGGAGTTAGGGATAATAGCTAAAGCTTACATCAATCTACCGTTTAATTTACATTTATATCTCTTACACAGTATTAAGAAAATCCTGATTGCACACATCTACATAGTTGCAACAGGTAATAATTTTTAAACTGTTATTTTCATGTTTAAGGAAATTCTTCAGATAAACAGTAGGGGCAAGAGAACCTTGGCTCTACGGTTGGCACCAAAAAGGGTTATCTTGGCACAATCTGGTTGAAATGTGGAATTAAGCATCTTCAAATTTGAGTATGTCTGTTCTTTTATTACAGGTTTTTTTCACTGTTAAAAATATGATTTAGAAAAGAAACAAGTCAAACTTCAAAAGAACCCCTAAAACACTTCCAGAGAGCATGATTAGATAATTTCTGTCTCTGTACTTATTATCTCTTATCTGAGCTCTTACATTACCTCTCCCTGTTTCCAGTGTATCCACATTTCTGTTTTCCTCATATGCTGCTGCCTGAGTAATCTTGCCACAGCACAACTGTCGCCTGCATGGACATGACTCAAGTCTGGTTGCTGGCACCTGAAGCCTTCTGTGATATGGACCCAAATCACTTTTCAAGTCTTCTCTTCTTCCATTCTCCAGCCAAATTCTACACTGTAGCAAACCAACTATGTTTTCCATTTCTGAGACAAATAGTTTTCAATCACATAGCCTTTTCTTAAAAAGCTTATATACGTGTCTAGAACTCTTGTCTTTCTAACTCCACCTCAGAAATTTCTGCTCAACTTTTAGAGCTCAGCTCACACTCCACAACCCTGTCCAATGTCATTCCCACCTCTAAGCACTGTAAAGCATTCTGAATTTAAAAATATTTAATCACATCTAGACTAAGTTGTACAATAAAAGAGATAATGTCAACTTTTTAAAATAGTACCTGTGAAATCTATATAAAGACGGACTAATAAACGAGATTAATATTTAAAACCATCCAATGAATGATAGAAATCTTCTAAAACTGGATTATGATGATGGTTGCTCAAGAAATTCACTAAATATCACCGAATTGAGTACTTAAAGTGCATAAATTTTATATACCTCAATAAAGTTGTTTTTAAAAACAAGAACCCGGCCGGGCGTGGTGGCTCACACCTGTAATCCTAGCACTCTGGGAGGCTGAGACAGGCAGATCGCTCCAGGTCAGGAGTTTGAAACCAGCCTGAGCAAGAGTGAGACCCCCATCTCTACTAAAAATAGAAAGAAATTAATTGGCCAACTAAAAATATACAGAAAAATTAGCTGGGCATGGTGGCACATGCCTGTAGTCCCAGCTACTTGGGAGGCTGAGGCAGTAGGATTGCTTGAGCCTAGGAGTTTAAGGTTGCTGTGAGCTAGGCTGACGCCACGGCACTCTAGCCCAGTCAACAGAGTGAGACCCTGTCTCAAAAAAAAAAATAAATAAATAAAAATAAATAAAAATAAAAACAAGAACCCATAGAAAGTATAAAAGAGGTTACCAGGAACTAGGGGAAGCAGGAAACAAGGTGTTACTGTTTAATAGGGACAGGGTTTCTGTTTGCGAAGATGAAAAAGCTCTGGAAATATATAGTACAACATTGTGAATGTACTTAATGTCACTGGATAATACACAAAAATTAAAAAGGTAAATTTTGTGTTACGTATATCTTACCACGATAAAAGAAAATTCGGTGGTTTTAGACATGTTGAGTTTGAGATACCTGTAAGGCAGTGATGAAGATGTCTAGAAGAATCTAAAGCTCATAAAAGAGGGCAAAACTGGAGAAGGATTTAAGGGTACTGAACCACACATAAATCTGAACTTTAGGGACCAACTCAGTATTTAACATGTAGTGGGTACTCCAAAAATACTTTCAGCTGAATTAAAAAAAAAAATAAAGAATCCAATGAGTGTTCTTAAAACTATTGAAAAATTCAATTTCATCAGACAATGCTTCATTTTGCTAATTTGTTAAATATTGTATTGAGTAAGCTATCATGTAATTCTTCATTCTATAGACTTCTCAGTATTTAATAAATGCAGAAGACAGAAGAACTTTCTATGCCTTGGTCCAAGGGTAGGGAACCTGTGGCCTTCTAGGTCCTTAAGTGCAACCTTTTGACTGAATCCAAATTTTACACAACAAATCTTTTTATTTTTATCAATATATTTTTATTTGTCTTTTATGTTTTATTTTATTTTTAAAATGAACATATTTAAAATATCAAAGAATAAGTTTTGACAAAATAATTCTCCCAGATTGACCAGCATAATTTTAATATTAGTAAGACATAAGGGCTAAATTTATGGCTTTTACGCTCATGATTTAGTTCTAACTTCCCCCATCTGATTGGTGCCACTGCCACACAAGACTGGTTGGCGAAAGTTTACGGGGATCAAGTATGCCAGTCTGTTATCAGCTTTTGACAACGGTGCACTATGTTTCTGTTTGAAGTGGAATTTGTGAATAGTTGCACAGCTCAACAGCACTTTTTTAATTCTGTCTGTTTAACAGCCCATCATGTCAAAGATCAAGAGAATACTGAAGGAAGAATACAGATTTTTTAATGAGAATTGGGAGTTGCATTATTTTGTTTCTGCTAAAGATAACATGATTTGCTTGCTTTGTAATACTGCAATATTAACATTAAAGAAATTCAATGCTTTTCCTCTTAAATAAGGATGATAAGGACCAACCTAGAGGACTCAGCAAAGAACAGATTGACAATTTGGTAACAAAAAGTTTTGGTGAAAACAATGCATTAAAAATCTATAGTGCTTGCATTACAGAATATACAGAAGGCAAAAAGGAAAGGAAGGAAGGAAGGGAGGGAGGGAGGAAGGGAGGAAGGAATTCAGTGTTCATCAAGTTATAATATTCAAAAGGACCACAAATATTTTAAATTAGAGAGAGAGGTACAAAAGGTTGTATTGCAGAAATTAAAAGATGAAAAGCAAAAGCAAAGAATTCTTTCAGGCAGCAGCAAGACCTCGAAATAATGCCACTGAAACAACTTACAAAGTAGCTTATATACTCAGGGAAAAAGAAAAACCCTTCAGTGGTGTAGAAATTGTGAAAGAATGCATTGTCCAACATTTCAATGTACAAACAACTGCCTCTTTCAAGGAGAACCATAACTGATCAACAACATGAATTAGCCTTCAACTTAACAGAACAACTTCATTCAATACTTCAAAAGGAAAATATGTTTTATTCAATCACTTTGGATGAATCAACTGATACTACCGACTCTGCACAGGTTTTACACTTCATTCAGGTCATAACAGAAGATTTTCTTTGCTAGGAAAAGTTACTCGCTTTGGGCACTCTTGAGAACAGAACATGGGGAACAGATATCTTTGACAACATTCAAGATAAATGCCATGAAATTGGACTGAATTTGGTAAATTTAGTGAGTGTACGTACAGATGGTGCACCTTCCATCACAGGATAACATAAAGGGTCTACTGCACAGATAAAAAATGTATTAACAGATCCAGATGCTCTCACTTCTTTTCGTTGTATCTTGCATCAGCAAACCCTCTGTGCTCAAGCTACTATTTTAAGTGACACTTGGCAACAAGCTGCAAGTATTGTTAACTGTATTTGTGCAACATGGCAGTCAGATTGAAGGATGTGGTATTCAGTGTGGATTTGCCATATCATTATAAAGTGCACTGGTTATCACAGGGACAGATGTTAGCCAAAATTTTATCTCTGCAAGAACAGATAGTTAAATTTTATGAAGAACAGAATCAGCAATATGAATTACTGAAAGAAGATTTCTATAGGAATGTAGCATTTCTGTGTAGTATGTCAAATCAAAACAACTTGAATATTTGTTTGCAAGGTAAAACTAAGTCTATATATAGTATGTGGCAAAAAATCCAAGCATTTTGAAAAAGGCTGTTTACTCAAAACACTTCTTCAAAAGGAAATCTCAGATGAACATTCTCCCCAGTTAGCAAAGGTAATTAAAGAGCAGGATGACATATGTGAATCATTTGAAGAATATGCAGCCATTATAGACCCATTCATTGGAGAATACAATGAAAGTTTCACTGACTTCGAGAATCATGACATCACACTCAAATTAGCATTTCAGCCTCATCTCATTGATATCACCAAGGCACCTAAAGAATATACGGAATTGATTGAGCTCTCAGATGACATTTTAAAGTCATTATTTGATGCTAAGAAAGATCCAATTGTAGGGGCTGGGCGCGGTGGCTCACACCTGTAATCCCAGCACTCTGGGAGGCCGAGGCAGGTGGATCGTCTGGGTTCAGGAGCTCGAGACCAGCCTGAGCAAGAAAGAAATTAATTGGCCAACTAAAATATATAGAAAAAATTAGCCAGGCATGGTGGCGCATGCCTGTAGTCCCAACTACTTGGGAGGCTGAGGCAGAAGGATTGCTTGAGCCCAAGAGTTTGAGGTTGCTGTGAGCTAGGCTGACGCCACAGCACTCTAGCCCAGGCAACACAGTGAGACTCTCTCTCTCTCAAAAAAAAAAAAAAAAGAACCAATTGCAATACGGAAAAATGTAGATTACCCATGCCTTTGGCAACATGCCTAAAAAATGCTTTCTTGCTTTTCAACCACTTCTTGCTGCGCATCTGCATTCTCCTACCTAACCCAAATCGAGATGCCCTTAAGGTCACAAATGACTGATACCCGTCTAGAGGATCATCTGAAACTGTGGACCTCCATGCCACAACCAAATATTCAAATGCTTTCCAACAAAAAGCAGACACAACAAAGTCATTAAAAGGTTACTTAACTTTAAAATCAACAAATAGCTTTCATTTTTGAAATTATTAAGTAGATAGTAGTCAGATTTTTACAAAATAATGTACATTTTTAAGTATATTTAATTGAAGTTTCTTGAGTGTAGCCTTATTTGATTACAGCTAAATTAATGTGGTCTTCCAACATGAAAAGGTTCTCCCACCCCTGCCTTGGTATATTTTCCACATCAATCATATCACAATAAATCTGGATGTCCAGTTTTCTCTTTACAGGTAAGAAGTGATACCTACCCGAATAGCTACTGTGTGATTTGCAGATGGTCTTAACAGAGGCAGCCGGATCCCACACCGAGGCATTCTTCTCATTTCTTCAATAGGCGTTCCAAGCCACTTCTTATCTGGAGAAAGGTGAGGTGGAACGTATTTGGGGATCTTCCTTTCTGTTCTTTGATGTTTGATTTCACATTGTTCTTTTCTAAAGTCAAGACAAATATATTCAGTCACAAATTATTTACTGCTTTAATTCTCTTGGTTACACAAGCACAAAACTTACCCAGAATGTTATTGTTTAAAGTATGCCATGCTTATTCTCTTATTTCAATTCGTTTCATTTTTATAATCAAAAGAAAAAACTTATAAAGCTTATATTAAAACTCAAGAGTTTATTCTGAATAGTCTATGGAAGAAATTTCCAAGCTCATGTAAATCACCTTCTGAAAACAGAAATGTGTAATGGTTCATGGTACCTGCTACTTCTCCAGTTTCTACACAGTAACATTCAATGAAGTGAATTCACTATCACCTGCTAGAAAACTGAGATCACAGAAATTACTGAGTGGGACTTAAGATTCCATATGGGATAATGGCAAAAATGTAAGCTTTATAATAAGACACATGGCCCAGTACTACCACTCAGAAGTTAAATGATTTCGGCGAATTCTCCAACCCAAATCTTGGTTTTTTCATTTATGAAGTAAGTACAATACCACCTGCCTGTTAGTCAGAGGATCAGAAAAAGTGTAATATACAATGGCCTAGAAAAATGTCTGGGCTAAATAAACAGTAGTTATTATCAACCTAATGTTTTTGTGTTCTGATAATTCCCATAAATTTCAGAAGGAAGTTCGTGAAACTAAAAATCTGATTTCCCATATTTATTTTAGTTTTTGTTTTCTGTTTCTGGCCTTTTAGAGTTTAAACTTTGGAGTCTAGGTTTAGATTTAGCACAGTTAACAAGAAACACAACCATTTCTTTGCTTTACTATAAATCATAACTTTGTTAAACTCCCTTATAAAACTTATAAAGCATATTACACTATTGGAGAGATACTCTTGATTAAAAATTTACCTTCTGTCCTCTGCTTTGGTCATTCTCATGAAATGATCTGTGATTTTAGAATCCTTTTTTCCATGTTGCTTAGAATTTCTGCATTCTACATTCAGGCTAGAAGTATTTCCAGGTAGTTTAGTATGTAAATCATTCATTCCAGTACAACTCTCTCTGCCTTCAAATTGGAAATGTAATCGAATCTCACCTCCCTTAGTAGAGTATCGTTTCCTGAATTCAGTTTCAGTTTCTCTTGTTTGGAACCTTGAAGGTTTATTTGCTATTTGGGGGGAACTACCATCTTCTTGTTCATCAAAACCCGGACTGGTCTCCTCATCTGCTTCTGAGTCTTGACAACTATTTTTGGAATTATCTACATCCATCGGTGACTCGGGTTCACTTTCCTTCTCAAATGGAGGAGAATTTCCTAGGTTACGTTCTTGTCTACTCAATTTGTTGTCATTTTTCAATCCAGCACCAACATCCTCAGAGCCAATATCTGACAATGGACTCTCTGGCACCACGTCTATCTCGTCCTGCTGAAAATTCGCACATTCTTCCACAGGATGGCAAGACTTACTGCACTTCTGGTGGCTTCTGGTTTCTCTGGCCTGTTCATCTTCTGCAGTCTGCTTTGCATTTGCAAGCTTTACAGGTGTCAGAAATTGTTGGTTATCTCTGTTTTCTTCACTATCTGTGTCACTATTACCATCGTTTTGGGGTGACTGATCAACGTTAGCATTACTAAACTGCTCTGGTATTAGAGTTAGTGCTGGAGGTTCACTTTCCAAAAGCTGCTCCGTATGTTTCCCTTCATTTTGCCACTTACACATAGTTGCAGTCTGATGCTGGTTCAAATACTGTGTACTTTTTTCAGTGGGTGATTTATCAAGACTTAGCTGAGAAACATTTTCTAATTTTTCTACGTTATGTTGGTAAAAGTTATCTTTTTGTACAGAACTCATCATGGATTCTATTCTTGTATTGTTGTTTTCTTTACTATGCAAACTAGGAGAGAACAGAAAGAACTAAAAACAACTTACGATACAAAAAAGGTCACTTACCAACCATACCCCCACAATTCACAGCAATACTTAAACTCCTTATGGTTACCTAAGCACATAGCATATTCTTCCATGACTCCATGTCTTTGCACATGTGCCTATAATGCCCTTTCCCCAGTTTGTGCCTAGCAAACACTTACCTTTCCTTCAAGTCTTAAACATCACTCACCACCTTATGCAGTCTTCCTGCATGGCCCAAAGGTAAAGCTGAACATTTGTTTCTTCTATATGCGAACCACCACTGTACCTTGCTCGTAGCTGTACTGTTGCATTTATCACAGTAGGCAGTAATTATATATGTGTTTTTGTGTCTGTGGCCACTGCTACCCTGTAAGTATCTTAAAGACACCTCGTATCTCAAGTACACAGGACAGTCCCTGGCATATAGAAGACTCAACAAAATTATAAGTTGAAAAAAATGAATGAATGTAGATAAAAAGAATAGAAAAGCAAGAATAAAGAGAGAAAATACCATAAAGCAAGATAAAACATCCGTATTATTATGTTATCCATTTCTCTCCATAGGCATGTTTCTATACCTTTCTGATCCAGATGTCTTAATTCCTTTAGTGTCCATCCAACTGGTAATAGTCTTTTGTCTGAAAACTGTAAAAAAAAAAAAAAAAATTAATTGATATGCATACATTCCTTCAAACAGAAAATATATACAGAATATTATACATGCAAGGCACTATGCTAGGTTCTGTGAGTTACACAGATTAACAAGTAATTACCCTCAAGTAATAATAGATATAGGATAGGAACATAAATATTAATACATGTGACATAAAGTAGAAAGTAATTGGAGCTGGTATGGTCTAATGAGTAAAAGCACAGGCTCTGGAATCAGAACATCTAGATTCAAATCCTGGCTCTCCCACTGGCTTCCTACGTGACTTTGTGAGGTGTCATTTCTCTATGTCTCAGACTCCTTATCTGTAAAACATGCAAATTAATAGTGTCTGTCATGAGGTTAATGTAAGATTTAAATTAAATAATAATACACGTAAAGTGTTTAGAGCACTATCCAGCATATGCTTAGTAAACAATAATTCTTCATCTTTATCATTAAAAGAGATCTTGATAAGGAGTTAAGGTATTTCTGAGGAAAGGTCTACTTCAGGGAACAGAAGCAAGTGGGGATAATCAGCAAGATTTTCTGGAAAAAGTCATGCTTGAATTATGCCTTGAAGAATAAGCACGCAGTCACACAAAGGGAAAACTGTAAGCAAAGGCACCAATGGCAGAGAAATATAAAGAACTTAAAAAGAAAACAACAGAAAATATGGCTGCAAAGTCAGCTAGGGCCATATCATGGAGGATCTTGAACGACCCACAAAGAAAGGAAAAAGTAGTGTTCAAAGTCATACTCAAGAGTTGTGATGCTAGAATTCAAATCTAGGAGGCTCACAGCCATGCATGATACATAGCCTGGAGGACAAATCTGAGGGGTAAGAAGAAAGAGCCTATTGCCAAAAACCAGAGCAGAAGCTACTGATCTAGGTCAGTGGTCCCTAAACTATCTGGATCATCAGGATGTCAACAATAAATGCACCCTAGGGCCACTCAAATCTGTATTTGAGTATGATAGAGGCATGAGGGGAGCTGGAATCAGTATTTTTTCCAAAAGTGATTTTGATAATCAACTACATTGAAGAACCATGGGCCAAAAACCAAAAATAGTCCTTCCAAGAGTAGTAAAACTGAGGAGAGTCATTACAGACCTCACAATGACGAAGAAGTTAAAAGTGACATTAAGCTTTAAGGTTGAGAGACTTGAAAGATGTTAACAGCACTAAGTAGAAATGTGAAACATAAGAGAATTGCATTGAGGAAAAAAAACATTATTAGGTCAGTTCTGCATATACTAAGTTTGAGATGTCAAAGAGATAACCAGATAAAAATGACCAGCAGACAGTAGCAAAAGTATAATTGATAGCTCAAAGGAGAGAGACATGCAATGTAAATAAATGCAAGCCACATTTCATAAAACCATTAGAAGTAAGTGTGCCATTAATATTTAATATATCGGGTAGGGATTAAATGTCCCTCATATTTTAATACAAGAAAAAATAAAATCTTAAACATTCTCAACTACTCTCTAAATTGCTATGTAAGAATTTAGGCACCTTAAGCCATAAACTCATTCTTATTTCCCTGTCTCCTCAAACATCATAATATGAGCAAAACAGATGCAGGCTCAAATACACGAAAATCAACAGTTTATTTATCACTAAGATAATGGCATAACTGAAATACATTTCAGACTTGGGGAGAATTTTATACCTGAAATATATTCAATTACCACAAATTTTTTTTTTTTTTTTTAAGAGATAGGGACTCCCTCTGTTGCCCTGGCTGAAGTACAGTCTCAAACTCCTGGGATCTGGCAATCCACCTGCCTCCTGAGTAGCCTGGTGAACTACAGGTGCATGCCACCGAGCCCCGCTTGCCTATGTTAGTAACTTTTACCTTCCACAAAATATTAATGGTCCAACTAGTAAAAAGCTTTGATTGGTATTTTTTAAATAGTTTCTTTCACAAAAAAGTAATTATGTATACTTGATATTTCTTCTTAATTACCACTACTTTAGTTAAATACCACTACTTTATTGATTTTATTTAGTATTTCCGCAGCAAATCAAGGTTCAGAGAAAAAATTGGCGTCAGTCAGAAGGGAGAAAGACAATGAACCACTTGAGTCTGATACTTTTTCTATAATTCCATCTTCTTTATTTAATGTCTTTATATCAAACATAGCTAGTTCAGAAAATCCTCAAATCACAAACTAGAAATGTGCCAAAAATTTCATTTTTTCAGTAGTTTAGAATTTAAAACACCCTTTTCCATAAGCATAAGGATTAAATGTTAAGGATGCAATGGCTAGGTTTCTATAATACACATGAAACACAGTACTACACCAATTAAGTCTACAGAAACTAAAGACCTGCATATATCATTTCGTGAAAAACCAGGAGTGTTCCAGTGAAGCTGAAGAAGAGAGCTCTCTCCTGCAGCCCCAACACTAAGAATGTGTTCTCTCTCCAGCTTGAGCATTCTGATTATGATTCTTGAAGCCCAAGAAAGGGATAAAGGAAGAAAAGCAGGAGGTGAGAAACTAATATTTCCTGCTAATAAAACATTCATTGGTCTTTCTAAGCGCCCCAAAGAAAGGACTGCTTACTGCTCTTTCCAATACCACCACTACTTCTGGCTTCCAAAGGTTTCTTTTCCAACACATCACAGGTCTGTTTCAGAGCTTTGTCTCTTTTACTCCTGAAGTAGCATAAAGTGATGCTTCCCAGGTTTTCTGGGAATTTCTTTCTTTTAACAAGAAATACAACACAAAAAGAGAGGCAATAAGAAGTGACAAAAAAGATAAAGATCTTGAGTCAAGTAATCCTGGATTGAAGTTCTTGCTCGGTCACTTACTATTACCATCCTGATCAAGTTATTAATACTTCACTTCATTGAGCTTCTATTTCCTCATCTAGAAAATGGGGTTAACAACACCTACTTCCAAGGGTTATGTGAATCAATGACAATACAAAAATGAGAAAAAATATTAAGTGTCTAGCCTCACACAGCAGATATTCAACAAATGTATTCACTGCCAACACTTCCACCCAATCTCTTTTTTCACAGAAATCAGTAGTTCTCCAACTTTATCCTGACTTCACATTATTTACACCTACAATCATTAGTAACATCGCTGACTAACCAGTGTATTTCAAGGAGCAGATCATTCAATTAACAGCAATAGACAAAGGAAAAAGGCACAAAATGTAGTAAATTCACCTGCATTTCAAAGGAATACCCAACTTCCACAAAAAGTTTCCCATACCAACACAATTGGGTAAACCATTCCTCACTAGAATGTAAGTAGCATGCTGAGTTCTGCCTATACACAGATTTTAAGATTTCAGTCAATATAAAAAAATATGACCAGGAAGATAAATAATACAAAATTTACAGATACTGAATAATATCAATTTCTCTACTCCATCTACTTTTCCTAGGGTAACTATATCTAAAAATTTTAAATGCCAAGTTCTTAAATAAATTTGACAATTTGAAACAATGGTTTTTTGTTACAAATTTAGACTTCAAACATTCTGTTATTTGGTATCCCATGCCAGGTATACAGAAAACATTTACACATGTGAAAAATAAAGCCCAAATTTTAATTTGGTACCTCTTCTGGCAGAAAACTTAAGATATAATCAGTGAGGATTGACTCCCCACCCTTACCTCCAACTAACTCCTGCTTTACATGCAAATAAGGTTACCAGAACCACAAATCATCCAGTCACAGAAGTCAAATACAGTACCTGAAGTTTACGTTCAGTTCCCTTTCCCCATACCAAGTTCCCTGAAATCTACATCCTAAATTTTAAATCCATCCCTTCCTTATATCCTTTAAATACATTATTTACTGGAACTGTTGTTTCCTGCAACTGGTCTCCCTGTCTACATACAGTCTTGACTTTCTCTAATCCAGGGTTTTATGAACTACAAATGACCAGCACTTTTTCAATGAATAATACAGACAATTTAAGAATGCATCATACATAGTAAAGGTAAGCATTGTTTCATGAAAACATTTGTTTCAGTTATACAAATGGTATATTTACTAGGTTACATATATATCCTGCTGTGTGTACCAAATAAAATTTATACTGTTGATTGTAGTCAGAAAAGTCCAAAAGCCACTGTTTAAAACCATTAATTTCTAAAATAGTAACCAAATGGTATTCCCTTGCTTAGAAGCTTTTTAGTGGCTCCCCATTAACCATAGAATAAAGTTCAAATCCTTGAAATGGAACTCGAGTTTGTCCATGAAGAGTTCCTGCCTGCCACCCTGCCTCATTTAACGCTGTCATCCTATGCTCCAGTCCTACCAACTTTTGCATGTGCTATTCTCTGCCTAATTCTTTTTTCTCTTGGTTTATACAGCAAATCCTGCTCATCCTTCAAAACTTAGTGTAAGTCTGCTCCCCACTTCCTCTAAGTCCTAAGACATCTAAGTGCACACTATGCAATAGAGTACTTACTACCTGACCTGTTCCCAGACTTACACTGTTGACCAGAGAGCATCCTTTTTGAAATGCTTTCTTCTATGCATGACACAACATAAGCCAGGCTTTCCTCCTACCTCCAGGGCCGCTTCTCTTCCAGTCTACCTTTAAATGTTGGTGTTCCTAAAGATTCTGTCCTAGATCACCTTTACTTTCTCTACATGCTTATACACTCTAATCTACGCCCGTAGCATCCATCATCATGTTTTTGCCAAGAACTCCCTAATCTATTTCTCCAGCGCAGACATATTTCCTCTGAGGTACAAACCCAAGTTTCCTAAATCTATCTACTTCTCCCCTTCCCTACAGCCCACAGTTAAGTCTAAGCCATGATTATCTCCCACCCAGACTAACCCAACTAGTCTTGGGCCTCCACCTGTGCTCCCTTTCAATCCATTCTTCATTTTCCACACACTAGCCACAAGGGCTTTTCAACGAACAAAAAAATCGAATTGAGTCATTCCTGTACTAAAAACCTTTGAATGGCTTCTCATTGCCCTTACTGATAAAGTTAAAAATCCTTAGCACTGTCTACATATCCGATTTGATATTTTTTATACCCTTCTGCAGCCCCATCTCTCCCGACTCTCTTCTGTTCACTCTATGCATCATCTGCACTCTTGAAACACTTTCTTACTTCCTCTTTATTGAGCTAACTCTTACTCATTCTTCAGTCCTCAAAATAAACATCTCATCTTCTGGAGGACTATTTTTAATCCCACAAATTAGGTTAGGTGCACCTGACTCCTACCAGAAGTCTGTCCCTCACCTATCAGAACATCCATTACCCTTTGTTATATTGACTTCTGCTATTGTCTACCTCTCCACAGATTTTTAGAGTATGAAGGCAGAGGCCAAATTTCTCTTGTTTAACACTGTATGCCAAGGACAAGTACAATGCCAGCTAAGACTAACAGTTCTGTCCCGGGACAGAATCTGAACAAGTGAAGTTGCAACATCTTTCTTTCCATCTACAGGCTGAAGCGCCCTACTGCTTCATACACAAACTAGACCTCCCTGACTACTAAAGCAATTTCTCCATTAAACCTGAGGAAAGCAAACAGGTGGAGGCTCCTGCCATTTTCCGCCCGTGAATGCTCATCAAGGCTTCTCACACCAC
Source organism: Lepilemur ruficaudatus (assembly GCA_963574885.1). Classification (NCBI taxonomy): domain Eukaryota; kingdom Metazoa; phylum Chordata; class Mammalia; order Primates; family Lepilemuridae; genus Lepilemur; species Lepilemur ruficaudatus. The sequence goes on from CAUYRT010106258.1 coordinate 13,925, forward strand.
CCACCGAGCCAAGAAAAATGCAGCCCCATTCCCGCACCAGTGACCTTGGTGGGTAAACCAGGGAACCTCACAGTGGCGCACAAAAGACCAGAGAAGAGTGACTGGAACCCCTGGGTCCTCAAACTGAGACCAGGAAGAGATTCGGGCCGAAGCGAAGGACAAAGATTTTTATTTCCCCACGTACCAAGCGAGGTGGCGCTGCCTCTGTGCGGTCCCGCCCGCCCCTGGACGCAGCCTTGCGAGGACGGTGGGACCCTTAACTGCACGTGAGCGTCCTTGGGGTCGAGGACGCGCCTCTGCCTGCCAGGATAGCTCCGGGAGTCCGAAGCAGCCGGCGGAGAAGTTGTAGCGGCGCCCCAGCGGGGTCGCTTGGTGCAGGGCTCACAGCTGGGGCCCGCACTCATGCTGGGACCCCGCAGCGCACAGTCCCCGGGCCGGCCCGGGCGGAGAGCCTCATTCACTAACCCTGAGAAGGACGGACTGCGCCTCCTTCTCAGCGCCTCCCCGCACCATTCCCTCTCTGCCGCTGCCTGTTTCTGCAGTTGCTGATCCGCTGGCCTCCCGAGTCTGGCCCTACGCAGTCGCCTGCATTCCCTCTTCCACAGGCACCCCACCTGCCTCAGGACGCGTCGCTTTGATTCGGGCTTCGTTCACTTTCCCACCACCGGAAAGCTGCCGTCAGGCGCTCCCGGCTTCCGGGGCGTACACTGCCGCAAAGCGGAAGTGTGGGGCTTAGCGGGTCCCGGCGCCCGGAAGGTCAGCGTGTGAAGGAGGTGGTGGTAACACGGGGCGTCCGGCTGCTACTGAAGAGCAACTGCCCAACCCCGGCCTGAAGCAGCGGCGGGAAGAGACAGGCAGTTTGCTGCGACACCATGGAAGGCGGCGGGGGCAGCGGCAACAAAACTACAGGGGGGCTGGCCGGCTTTTTCGGAGCCGGCGGAGCCGGTTACTCGCACGCGGATTTGGCTGGCGTCCCGCGTAAGTATCGGGCCTAGCTTACTGACATTTCTGACTGGTCCCTGCGTCTACACCGAACATGAGGTGTCCCCTGTTTTTTTGTTTTTGTTTGTTTTTTATCTTGCTGGCGTTCACAAGCTTCAGTACCAATGGTGGGACTACAGCCGCTCTTTCAAGATCGAACAAGTTTTTAGGGCCACAGATGCCCGTAATTGACTTGGACTTGGGAGCTGATGCGTGTTTTCTTAAGTTTATATCTAAGTCTCGTGCCTTCTTTTTCATCATACACGTTCGTGTGTGTTGGGCCGTGCGCTTGACTCTTCAGTTAAGAGTAGAGTCCACCTCTGGAAGTAAATGAATTCCAAATAGCAAGCTCGTGGTTAACTTTTTAGCACAAAGTGACATTCTAAATCCCAAAGTAGCCGTCAGGGCAAAACTCTCTAGTAATGTATGTAGGTGAGAAATGTGGGTGTATATTTATATATATATATATATATATGAGTTGGGACAAGCCGGGAAACCATCTGGAGAAGCTGGGAAGTGACCTTGACTTTGAAGGTGATTTATAGACATGAAGAAAGAAGCCAGGTAAGAATTATAGGGAAGGAAATATGCACAAGATCAAGGATGAAGAGGCATGTATACCTTGCCTTTGCTTCTCCTCAGTCTTTATGTATTCCAGGTCTGTGGGACTTTGTAACTGTGGATATTCAACTGGATAAATAGAACTTGGACCTAAAGATAATAGGCAGCTGATGGTGGATAAGGCATCTACAAAAGTATTTTCTATTTTGGGAATCCTTGTAATATTTCTCTAGGTCTTTTACACTAACAATGACGACAAGTAAAGTCCTTTCATGTCCCTAGTGTCACCTGTGTCAAAACCAAGTCTAGAACACAGTTTTATATTAATCTTGGAATCTCTGAGTTTGAGAGCACAGAGGGCACTTACTACCTTAATGTGACAAAGTATTGGTACATTAATTTGATTAAGATTTGAAGGTAAGTTGAGAGACCGAAGGATGAACACCATTATTGAGCCCCTACAATGTGTCGCTACTTTCTAGATGCAAGACTGCAGTGGTTTAAAAAAGAAGTGATTTGTTGTTTTCATGGAGCTTACTTAATACTGAGGTGAGCCCATTAACATAAAAATGTCACAATTAGTGATAAGTGCTATAAAGAAAATTAAAACAGAATCATGGGATGGTGATAGGAACAGGAAGCCATTTTAGAATGGGTCAGGGAAAACAACTCAGGGGAGTTGGTATTTGAGCTGTGACCTGAATATGATATAAATGCTTTGGAGGCAATTGTCCAGGAAAATGGCTAGTGCAAATGTCCTGAAACAACCTTGGCATGTTTGAGGAACAGCTCTTAGGCTGATGTGTCTGCAGAGTTATAAGGGAGCTGGAGTGATAGAAGATGATGAGATCAGAGAGGCAGGGAATGGCAGCTAACGTATGGTTTTATAAACCATGGTAAGGAGTTTAGATTTGATTACAAGTTTAGAGGGAAGCCATTAGGACTGATTTGCTTTTGTGAAGAAAAAGCTGGGCATGGTGGCGTGTACTTGTGATTCCATCGGCTCAGGAGACTGAGTGAGGCAGGAGGATTGCCTGGGCAACATAGCAAGACCTGGTCTCTTTAAAAAAAAAAAAATTACTGTGGTTGGTATGTAGAATGTGAATTAAAGGGATGAGAGGAAGCTAGGAATTTGTTGCTGTGAGATTTTTTATTTATCTTATTTTACTTATTTATTTATATTGAGACAGGGTATTGCTCTGTTGCCTGAGCTAGAGTTCAGTGGTGTCATTATAGCTCACTGCAACCCCCAACTATTGGGCTCAAGCAGTCCTCCTGCCTCTGTGCATCACCACTCCTGGCTAATTTTTCTATGTTTTGTAGAGATGGGTGTCTTGCTGTGTTGCTTAGGCTGGTCTCAAACTCCTAACCTCAAATGATCCTTCCACTTCAGCCTCCCAAAGTGCTGGGATTACAGGCATGAGCCACCTCGCCCTATTGCTGTGATATTTGATGGTTGGACTAGGATAGTAGCAGTAGAGATGCCAATAATAACACAATTCAAAATAAATACTGGAAATGAAACTCGCAGGGATTTCAAGTGATGAAAAGTTAAGAGTCATGGGTAATGGGGGCAGTAAATGCACAACTAAAGGACATGGTGAGCATGGTGGAGGGGAAGGGCATGCCTCTAACCCCTGCTAGGGAGAGGCAATGATACAAAATGTAACCAAAATGTTTGTACCCTCATAATACCCTGAAATTAAAAAAATAAAAGAGTCATGGGTAATGCATAGATTTGTAAACAACTGAGAAACAGAAGGATCCAAAGATTAAAATTTGAGAAAGTTGATTTTCCTTGAGAGAGTCTTCGATTTTCAAAGTTTGTGGAATTCAGTTCTGGCTCTCTGAAAGTTCACATTTTCTTTTGCGCTAACCGCCATCCCTGTGGTAATGACCCAAGAATTCTCAACTCTTCATGCTAAATCAACTGTTAGCACTAACAACGGAAGGAACTGTCTTGAAATATTTATACATAACACATACACAGAAACCAAACCCCTGTGTTTCCCGTGGAATTGATTCATCTCTTACAAATCTTATTTTGCAATTTGCAAGGTTGTCAAGCATTCTTGTACTAAAAAAATTAGCTTTATGATTGGCCTGGGCTATGCTTCCTGCTAGTTTGATCATTTGATCTTTGTTATTGCCAGTATCATATTGATGTTAGAGCCTGAGCCACCAGTGCAAGACCTGGTTTGGGATTGAGGACCCCAGGATGAGTCAGCCCCCAAACTGACTGATAAGGAAGATAAAACAGGAAAAATTTTCACATTCAGTGAGCCTGTAAAAATAGTAAAACTCATGTAAGGATGACAAGGTAAATTAACTCTGAATGAAATAACTTGAAGAATTTTGTAATATGACCTTTTGTTTTCTCTCTAGTAACTGGTATGAACCCTTTGTCTCCTTATTTAAATGTGGATCCACGATATCTCGTACAGGTAAGATTAAGATTTTACTAGTTTGGTCCTTTATCTTACCATTTTTTTAAAAAGCCAAGTACTTATGCTGATGAACTATGACATACTTCTGGAGGCACTAAGTCCCTGGTCTCCATTCGCCCTTTTTTCCTCACAAACCCTAGGAACTTCGCTTACATCTCTCTCAGTTAACTCCCTTCGAAGGTTTATTTTTTAAAACTAACAGAGAATTAATAAAAAGCACCACAATAAAAAGACTGGGATACGTAGTTAACAAAGTTTGTTTTTAAAGTTGTTCGCAATGTCAGGGTACTGGACTAAAACCTCAAAACCTTCAAAGAGTAAAATCTCTTTGAATTCAAGATACCTTGAATATCTCAGGAAAGCAGAGTTGATTTAACATGTGAAAATTAACGTACTGTGCCATATCAATTTATAATAAAGCATTGAAGGAACAAATACAGGACAAAAACCACATGGTTATCTCAGTAGTTTCACAAAAAGCATTTTAAAAAATTCACCACCCCCTTTATGACTTAAAAAAACACTCAAAGTAGAAATAGAAGGGACTGGAAATAAAAATAGAAGGGACTTCTTCAACCTGATAAATGACATCTGCAGAATATCCAAAGCTAACTTTATACTTAATGGTGAAAGACTGAATATTTTCCCCCAGATCAGGAACAAAACAAGCATGTCAACTCTCTTCACTTCTTTTAAACAGTGTCTAGCCAGGGCAATTAGGCAAGAGAATGAACTGGCATCCAGATTGTAAAGGAAGAAGTTAAACTATCCATTTGCAAATGACATGATCTTATCTGTAGAAAATTGTAAGGAAACCACAAAAAACTATTAGAACTAATAAACGCGTTTAGCAAAGTCACAAAATACAATATCGATATACATAAATCAGTTATATTCCTGTACAGCAGCAATGAGCCCTCCAAAAATGAATTGCAAAAACAATTCCTGGCCTTCATGGTGGCTCACACCTATAATCCGAGCAGTCTGGGAGGCTGAGGTGGGAGGATCACTTGAGCTCAGGAGGCAGAGACCAGCCTGAGCAAGGGCAATACCCAGTCTCTACTAAAAATAGAAAAAGTAGCTGGCCATCATGGCCCATGCCTGTAGTCCCGGCTACTCAGGAGGCTGAGGCAGGAGGATCACTTGAGCCCAGGTGTTTGAGATTGCAGTGAAGCTACTGCATTTTACCCAGGGTGAGAGAACGAGACTCTGTCTCCCAAAAAAAAAAAAAATTCCTTTACTGATGATTTCAAAAAGAATAAAATACTTAGGAATAAATTTAACTGAGGTGCAAAACTTACATTTTGAAAACTTCAAATTAAAGACCTATGATGGTCTTTAAAAAAAAATGGAAAGACATTCCATGATCTTGGAAAGTTTAATTGTTAAAATTACATTACTCCCCAGATTAACCAATGCCGGAGCCAGCCGGCGACGTGTGGAGCCTGGAGTTGGGGGGTGAGGATGAGAAAAGAAAGAGACAAACAAAGATGGGGACGGGAGGACAGTGTCTCTGGACAGCTGCACCAAGTTTATTTTTTGAGCTATATTTATACAGGTATCAGGTGGAAAAATCCATTACAGAGAAATGTTTACGTGCTAAAGCCCACATACCCAATTATACAAAAGAGTCATAAATCACATTACAAGGCCTTTGTTAAG
>CAUYRT010106261.1:0-32653 GCA_963574885.1 Lepilemur ruficaudatus
AGGAAATTGGACATTTCATACTTAATAACCTAATATTTTTTTTTTTACTTGCTCCAGCCCCTGAAGGTCACCTAATGGTCTGAGGTGTGCACGTGCTAGTTCAGCCTCTTACACATGGGCAGGGTTGCCTAGCCTGGCAGATGTTTAAAAGCAATATTTATTATTTTTGCCTCATTATAAAAAAATTACAGGTTTAGTAGTATATCACATTTATAAAACATACACAGTAGTCCTCCGTTATCCATAAGGGGATGTGTTCCAAGACCCCCAGTGGATGCCAGAAACCACAGATGGTACCAAGCTGTATATATACTATTTCTTTGTATATGTACATACCTATAGTAAAGTTTGTAAATTAGACAAAGATTACCAACAATATCTAATAATAAAATAGAACAATATACTGTAATAAAAGTTATGTGGTCTTTCTCTCAAAATATTTCATTCTGTTTATTACCCTTAATAACCCACTGATGTTTGCCTAGTGAGGGAAGAGTTGTCTGGCTCTCACTGTATCTCAAAAACCTGGGCTTTTCCCTTACTGAGCTGGACTGGTCATAACAAAAGAAGTGGTAAGAACAGAGTAACAGCAGTGGAATCCTCTGGTCCACTTTGGGCTCTGGTCCAAAAAGCATCAGGAAGTTGTACCCAGGGTGTTTTTAACAAATTTTTGTAGCACCTGAACTAAATACCACAGTAGAAGTTACAAGGATTTAATAACCCAGGTCGTTTACAGAGAAACTGGTTGATGAAACATAATTGGAAAAATGATAGAAATTGCTTTGAAAGTATTTATTGAACTAATTGATGGCTTCCTACTCTTTAGGCAGCAGAGGGGGTTTTGATGCATTTTAACTGAAATACCGTATTCATATTTTGAAGTAAAATAAGAAAGCTGTTCTCTTCCCATCACTCTCCCCTTCCACATTGTTAATACTTTGGTGACCTCCCTAAATGGAATGTGCTCTAAATTGAAATCAACAGGCACAGCCAGTGCTTGCTTTGTTCTTTTCACTTAGTGTCTTCTGCTCCTGCCTGGCTGCTGCTTAACCCCTTCCACTCCCACTCTTCTTTCCTCTCCTCTTCTAGCTCTTGTTTTTGACCTTAAATGTGGGTTCCTTAACCTCTAGTTCATCTAGAGGCATACTGACCTATGGCTGCAGCAAAATCTGGCCTGCCTCCTCCTGAAACATCTTGAACCAGAATGGTGATGAGCGAGTCATCACTCTCTCACTCCCACCACATGTGTGCGTTCTATCAAAGTGGCTTTTCACAAATTAGAGGAATCCTGAAGAATGCAAGAGACATTCAATTCTGAGGTTAGATCAGAGGTTTCAAATATCTGCCAAGGTGTCTACTTTGTGGTGGGTTTGTAAAACCATGGAATTGGATCATTTCAGATGATCCAGTTGTGTCACGATTGGTACCGATTCCTTTTGTCCCTGGTTGCCGTATAAACTCTGGTGAAATGGCAGTCCTTTAGCAAATATAACGATTTCTGCCATGGAAAAGTTCCTAATATAGCCAACTCAAGCCACTGAGGTTGCACTCATTCCCCACCTTCCTCTGTCCTCTCCCTATTTTAGGGAATTCAACCTCAAGGGCAGCCAACTTTGGGTAATATTGAACTTGTTTATTGTTTGCTACTGGGAAAATACCAAATTATTTGATACTTGCTATTAGTTGTTGAATTCTCTATTTAAAATATTGCTACTTTTGATGTTCTGAAGCATAATGTCTAGAGAGACTGTGACCCCACATGATCAACTTGTTTATGGTCTTGTACATCATACACGAAGGCACAACTACATTTCCTAGGAGTACCTTTGATGGGAAATAACCACCCTCCTCCATGATAGAAGGGATCTAAACCTACTCCACTTTTCCAAATGAATCCAGCCTAAAGTACACACTTGCTTAAACCATAAGGCAGCCAGAAGAACAGTTCATGTCTTTAGCTTAGCAAATGTGCTTTTTGCTCTTCCTTTCAGTACTGACAGACAAACTCTAAAGTGATTACCCCATTATCATTGAGAGTGAGTTGGTTTTCTCTTTTCAAAACTCTGTTCGTAGTAGGGAAGGCTTACCATGGATGAAAGCAGATTCTGCATGAACTTTGACATCACAGTGCATAGCTCTGAACTTTAAAATATGCACCATTCTGGCTGGGCACAGTGGCTCACGCCTGTAATTCTAGCACCCTGGGAGGATCACTAGAGCTCAGCAGTTCGAGACCAGCCTGAGTGAGAGTGAGACCCCATCTCCACAAAAAATTAAAAAATTAGCCAGGCATCATGGCATGTGACTGCAGTCCCGGCTACTCAGGAGGCTGAGGCAGGAGGATCGCTTGAGCCCAGGAATTTGAGTTTGCTGTAAGCTATGATCATACCGCTGCACTCCTGCCCAGCTGGTAGAGTAAGACCCTGTCTCCCCCCTACCCAAAAAAAATGTCCCTTTTGGAGGAAATCACAATAATTTTTTTGTGAGATTGTTTTATGATCTGTTTTTCAGCGTACACAGACGTTACTAAAGGAGTACAAAGAAAGAGATAAATCCAATGTATTTAGAGATAAACGCTTTGGGGAGTACAATAGCAACATAAGTGCCGAGGAAAAGATGATGAAGAGGTTTGCTCTGGAACAACAGGTACAGAAAAAAAAATTGAAAGAGGGTGTTTGCTGTACGTTTTACACAGAAGTCAGCCCAGGGTGAAAGCTGTTTCTCCCCTTTGTTCATTTACACGTCCATGGCCACTCACTTTCTGCAAATGTTAGTTGAATGGATAAACATCTTAACCATAGTAAATAGCAGCAGTGTGTACTGGAGTTGAGTGGAGAGCCAGTGGACTGAGGAGCATGGCTGGAGGGTAAGACTGCATGATTTACCAGTGGCTTACCTGGCCTATTGACATATTTGAGAATTCCCTTCTGTGAGCTCTGTTTATGTCTGACTCATTGCTCAGACGACTTAGAATACTCCCTAAGGCTGCTTAGGCCACATTGTCATATTCACATATAATGGAAAAATAATTGTTTTTTGCTATGAAATGAATGTGGTAATTTAGGAAACTGATTTTTTTTTCCCTTCTGTCAGCGACATCATGAGAAAAAAAGCATCTACAACCTAAATGAAGATGAAGAATTGACTCATTATGGCCAGTCTTTGGCAGACATTGAGAAACATAATGACATTGTAGACAGCGACAGCGATGTCGAGGAACGAGGAACACTTTCTGGTGAGGCCGGGGTGCCACACGGGCCTGGGGTCTTAGAGCCGGGGACAGCCTGCTTACCGTGTGACTTTCTCCTCTAGAAAAAGTCGTTGCAAGAAAGTTCTCTGATCATTAACCTCTTAATAAAGTCCACATGTGACCATCTTTGGGGTTTTTTGTTGTTGTTGGTTTTTTTTGTGTTTCAGAACTTTTAGGTGCTTTTATGGACTGAGAAAAGCACATTAATATCCATTATCTTATTTGAACCTCACAATAGCTTGTATTACTCATGAGCTGAGAGAAAGGTAAGGTGATTTGCTCAACCTGGGAATCAGATAAAACCCACCTGACTCCTAAGAAGGGTCTTCTGCACTAAACTGCACTGCTTTGCTTCTTGTTGTTTTATAGATTCTGACCTAATACCATACTAGTGGTGTTTTGTAATTCTTTTAGTCTTTGTTTACTGTGGAACCAGTTATGGCAGTTTTGTGAGGGAGATAATATTGAGCTTCTTATCAGTAAATAATAACATGAAACGTTAAGTTTTGGCTTTAAATAGTGTTAATATATAACTGAACTGAGTTTAGGACTCAGTTCAAGTTGACCATCTTGGGCCGTGTTTATAAAGTTGCTGTCATGTCATTAATTAGTTTGTATTCCTTATAAGTTAGTGTAGGTCCCATTTTTCAAAACAAAGCTGCACAAAACTAAAACTGATCCTCAACCTTTTGCCTTTTTAGTATATGGAAAGCTAAGAAATTAAAGCCTGGGCTTACCTTTGGATATTTGGGTAATCCAGGGGGCAGAAGGTTTAGGAGTTAAGGCAGCTTGTGGTGCAGAACCCACCGTTCCACGTAACAGCACCAGGATAGGCCTGTGACTCCACCAGAGCTTCATGGTTGTAAAGGGAATGGCTGGTAGTTTCATCCTCTGTGCCTTTCTCTTTGCACTTTTCATTGTTCAGGAATTTTTGTATGCCCTTAACTGTAAAATGCATTCACTTGGGGATCATAATTCACTGTGACCAAAGGTGACTGCCTTGGTTCATGTTTGGTCAGCAGCAGCATCCTCGCTACTAGGAGGACCGTGATGCTATGTGACTAGAGGGAAGTAGGGTTCTGTTTCTTCGGATTACAGAATCCTGGGAATTCAGTGATTTATTTGAGATTTCCTATCCTTTGATTTTGATTATGAGCTCACCAAAACCCAGGTAATTTATAAAGGAAAAGCCTCTTACATTTGAAAATAAATATATTTGCTGTAATTTTCAAAAGTGAGTCACAAGGAAACGAAATCTATTTTGTTCAATTATATAACATGTTATGTTCTCTTAGACTAGGAGAGTTTAATCCCTAAAACAGCCCTGTGAGGTAGATGTTACCCCACTTTACTGCTGTGAAAGCTGAGGCTGCGACAACTTGGTGATTTGCTCAGGCCTCACAGCCAAGTAGAGCTGGGCTTCCAGTCCCAGTTGGCCTGACTCCCAAACTGCAGCTGCTGTGTGCTGTTCACACTTGGAATACAGACATTTAGAAAAACACTTAATGCAGAACTTTTTTCTAAGAATCCTTTTCTGACTTTTTTATATAATTAATAATACAACCTTATTAGTTGGTGCTTTGTAAATTTTCTTTTTTAATAATAATTGAGAACAACTTTGAATTACTAGAACACTAAATGAGTAATATTTTCTGATATGCTAAATTTTCCAGGAAGCAGAGGAATCATTCATTCATCCATCCATCTATCCATCCATCCATAAAATACTGGTCTATGTGTTACGTACCATTCTCAGTTCTGGGGAAATGGGCACTGAACAAAACACAAAAAGCCTTGCCTTCCTGCAATTCATGTTTTACTGGGGAGACCCAGATGGCAAACACAATGCTACAACGTGATGCTGTCCAGTTGAAGGCGAAGTTCTGTAGAGTAAAAATAAAGCCAGGAGGGGCATGCTGTCACGTGGCCTCAGCTTCTTTGCAGAGCCCAGGGGACCATGTAGCGAAGAGTGTCCTATAGAGGGAATAGCATGTTCAAAGGGCTTGAGATTGGGGTAGCGGAAGGTGGGTGGAGGGAAAGGGAGGGTTAGTAAGAGGAGGACCAGGGCCTCCTGGGCCACAGGAGAGATGTTGGCTTTTACTTGAGAAAAGGAGTCATTGGAGGCATTTGAACTGCGGAATTACAGTCTGATGGGACAAGGCCAACTGAACCTCCTAATGAATTGCATACAGGTGTGGGATTGGGTATAAGAACCAAGGATAACTCCAGGGATTTTAGCCTAAGTGACTGGAAAGATGGAATTGGCCATTCGTGGGATTGGAGAAGACTGTGGGAGAAACAGGTTTGGGGGCTTGGAAATACCCGTTAGACATCCAAGGGGCTATGAAGAGCACTTGGAGCCTGGAGTTGCGGGAGGAATGCAGGCCTGAGACAGGAATTGGAAGTTGTCGGCACAGAGACTAATGAGGCAGCTAAGGGAATAGAGTGGCTAGAGAAGAGGTGGTGGGAGCTGCAGCCCTTGGAGTTGGAGGAGAGGAGACTGAGCCAGGAGCTGCAAGTTAGGCCCTGGGGGCTGCTGGCCGGAAGCAAGTGGAGAAACTTTTTCTAGGAGGGAATGACGAATGTGTCTGGCACTGCTGATGTTGATAGGAGGACCAAGAACTGAACTGTAAATCAAGCAAGGCTCCATTTCAGAGGAGGGAAGAGAAAGGAGAGGAGGGGTTGCAGGTGGAGTAGAGGCAACCCTGGGGGCTCTTTGTAAGGGGGGATGCGAGGTGGGGAAAGAAAGAATAGTCCAAGAAAACGACAAAACTTGATGCAGGAAACGGTAGATTTGCTTGGGTCAGGGGTGGGATCAAGTGTATGGGACAGGCTTGGCCCTGAATGGTGCAGAGCGGCTGGGGAGGGCCCAGAGCACTCTGTAGTTCAGCAGTTTCTTTTCTGGGGGCTTCCATTTTCTCTGTGGCCTAGACAGCATCGAGTAAGGGGGAGGCAGGACCTGTGGAGGGTATGAAAGGACAGGAAGTGGATAGCCTGGGGTGCACGAGAGTGTGGACTGGAACGTGGGCCAAGGCTGGCAGGTGGCGACCAGAGCCCACCTGAAGTTTGCGGTTTTGAAGATAATGTGTGTTCTGTCCACCATTTGTCTCCCTGCTCAGGTATGGACAGGGAGCAGGTGGTGTTTGAGTTAGCCAGACAGCAGCGTGGGCAAGGGAGCACGACAGGAGCAGTCAGGGACAGGGACAGACCGGCCTGGTGGGCCAGGCTCTGCTGGTCAGGGGCCTGAGCAGTTACATTTCTGTTCTGGTGTGAGACTTTGGGTAAATCACTTCACATCCAAACTTCTGGTTTTTCATATGAGAATTTGGATTTTCTAAGGTTTCTTTCCGCTCTAAATTTGATGATTCCCACAATGTTTATTTCTCTCCTGCTCTGGTAAATAGGGCAGGATGAAGGGCTGTGACTCTTGGTGATTCCTGCTCCTGCCATCAGCTCAGGGTTGCTGAGTCCCTGTGGCGGTGGGAGGATCAGGTGGAACTCCTCACGTCAGTAATCTGGACCATGCTCCCTTGCAAGACTCTGGGTCCAGCCTATCTCCTTGGGTTTGCCGTTGTTTCTCAAGAACAAACACAATTAAAAAATTGGGTGCTTGGTGTTTCCAGTCACTTGGATTATGGCCACTTAGTAATTTAATGGGTCTTGGTTTTCTTGGAGTGGCTCATCTTGGGTATTTCTTAAGTACCAGTCAGTGTGCCTATGGTCTTAGGCCAGTTGTGTGTAAGAAGTTAATTCTTGGATGTGGAATTCTTAAGACTGCTCTTGGGGAAATGTTGGCAGAGTACTAAAAAAAAGTGCTTCCCAGACAGGGCCTGGGCATCACCGTGGTATTTTCTGTTTTTGGTCTCCAGCTGAGCTAACCGCTACACACTTTGGAGGAGGCAGCAAGCTCCTTCATACAAAGACCTTTCAACAGGAAGGCGAGGAGGGGGAACAACCAAAGTCACGGAAGGAACTGATTGAAGAACTCATTGCTAAGTCAAAACAGGAGAAGGTGGGTTAGTTAGTATTCTTCATGTGAGACAGCTCCACCATAAAACATGCTCACCAAAATACGCTTGAGCTTTTTTGGCCTGTATGTATGTATTTATTTAATTTTTTGAGACCTAGTCTTGCTCTGTTGCACTGGGTAGAGTTCAGTGGTATCATCATAGCTCACTGCATCCTCAAACTCCTGGGCTCAAGAAATCCTCCTGCCTCAGCCTTCTGAGTAGCTGGGACTACAGGTACACACCACTGCGCCTGGCTAATTTTTCTATTTTTAGTAGAGGCAGAGTCTCAGTCTTGCTGAAGCTGGTCTTGAACTCCTGAGCTCAAGTGATCCTTCTGCCTTGGCCTTCCAGAATGCTAGGATACAGGTGTGAGCCACTGCACCTGGCCCCTGTATTTAATATTTTATATGAGTTTAATAAAAGTATTCATTTTGAATAGGAATATTTTAAATCTCATCAAGAATATACCTCTGATGTGTGTTTTATTCTGGCTGGTTTTAGTATTTGATGTGTATCAGGGTTTATAAAACATCACTGTTTCTTACTGACTTGTAATGAACTGCTCAGAGCATCTAACAGTTTATAGCAGAGAGTTATTTCTGTCTGATGAAATTTTGTAGCTTTGCCCTTAAGGTAGTAATTTCTCCTGGTCTCTTTTTTCTGTTGAAACATGGTGTGGGCCAGGTGGTCATTGTGTGTGTCCTTGGCATTGACACTGGTCGTAATGGTGTGTGGTACGTCTGTTGTGTTTTTCCCAGAGGGAGAGACAAGCTCAGCGAGAAGATGCCCTTGAACTCACAGAGAAGCTGGACCAAGACTGGAAAGAAATCCAGATTCTCCTGTCACACAAAACTCCCAAGTCGGAGAACAGAGATAAAAAGGAGAAACCCAAGGTGGGAGGCAGGTGATTGAAACAAACTTGACTTTGCTGTGGAGAAAAGGCTAAGGCGAGAACGTCTCTTCTGGTCTACTTCCTGTTAGGACAAGGTTTCTCTTGGACATTTCTTTGGAATTGCCTGATGATGTATTATGTGAGGGTGGAAGTAGACTCAAAGTTACTTCAGTTTCTACCCTAGGTGATTTAAGGTAAAGTGGTATTTCTCGGTATAGGTAGTACTTTGGAGCAGAGACCATGGGTATTTGAACTTCTTGTAACATATTTGTATATTGATATATATACATTTAATATACATTTACTTATTTTTTCCTCTAAACTCTAGTTTTTTCCTACTGCATTCTTTTTAATATAAATTGTTGGGAAATGCTGCATTTGCTTAAGTAGCTAGATTCTAGGACAGAATCTAGGACTTCACCAGATTACACTGTCATATGGCCATCTGGACATGTTTGTGAGTCACCTTTACTATTGCTGTTGCTGTACCTAACTTCCGATGTTTAGGGTTTAATGCCTAGGTGAGCAATGTTTATTTTTGTTAAAGCAGATATATTCTGAAGAGAATTTTCTAGGAGTAAAAGAAGTTCTGTGTGACCAAAGTGTCCACTGATTTCTCAGTTGTCTCTCTCTAGAAGAAAAGATGCAGGTGTGGTTTAGCTTTTTCTATAACAGTGTCCAGCCATTATAAAAGTAGAAAATTTCCCTTTTCAACTTTAGCCCGATGCATATGACATGATGGTTCGTGAGCTTGGCTTTGAAATGAAGGCACAGCCCTCTAACAGGATGAAAACAGAGGAGGAACTGGCGCACGAGGAGCAGGAGCGGCTCAGGAAACTGGAGGTATGGGTGACCGGCACCTGCAAAGGAGGCTCAGCAGCCATAGCCTGGAGACAGCCGGTAGGACAGCCGGGAGATGGCCAGAAGGACAGCCGGAAGACAGCCAGTAGGACAGCCTGGGAGACAGCTGGGAAGCTGTTTTAACACAACCACATCCCAGGCCTCTTTCCAGGCCTCATCTCCTGTGTTTTCAAATAATAGAAAGAGTTGAGCTGGCTGCTTGCTTAGGGTGCCCTTGTGCCTATTCTCAGAGGAGCCGGTGATGAATTATGGTCAGGGTTGGCCAGCAGAATTTCACTGCAAAGACTCAGTAACATAATTTTCCATCCTTGTGAATGAGAGTGTTTTTGCCACAAAGTGTTTTACAGTTGATTTTGCTAAATAAGGATGTCGTCCATGGCATGTTACCAAGTGTTTGCGTGTCTGAAGACCACAAGCAGAAAGCAAGCCAGGCGCACCAGCGTTAGCGCTGAGAGGCTGGGGGGCTGGGCTGTCACGCATCTGAGGAGCACACAGTATGACATCCCTTTCCTTCCTGCGTAGGCTGAAAGACTTCGAAGAATGCTTGGAAAGGATGAGGATGAAAATTTTAAGAAACCAAAACATATGTCAGCAGATGATTTAAATGATGGCTTTGTCCTGGATAAAGATGATAGACGTTTGCTTTCTTACAAAGTAAGATGTTTGGCTTCATTTTCTTTCCTTTTTTTAAATTTAAAAACACATTTCCTGGTGTTCATTTAAAGGACCTAACCAGTTTCTCTACAGTTCTTCATCTAGGTATTGATGGGATCTTGGGTATTGGACTTCATAGAGCAGACTGTGTTAGGGGTGCTTCCCCCTCAGGAGAAGGACACAGCTAGCACAGCCACATCCACTAGACGCCTCGCTGTTTACTCAGTTGTCAGCATCCCCTGCTTTTGTTTATGTCTGTATGACCTCAGCATGATATGGAGGGAGTTAACTGAAGGTTAAAATTCTGAATATTTTTGACTGACATAATTGAGTTTCTAAGGACTAGTATAATTTTTGTTTTATTTTGTTTTGGGAGTGCAGTGACACAATCGTAGCTCACTGTAGCCTCCAACTCCTGGGCTCAAGCGATCCTCCCACCTCAGCCTCCTGAGTAGCTGGGACTGCAGGTCCATGCCACCACCATACCCGGCTAATTTTTAAAGATGGTTTTTCTTAGAGACGGGTCTCGCTATGTTGTCCAGGCTGGTCTCAAGCTCCTGGATTATAGGCATGAGCCACCATGCCCAGTTCTGGTGTAGTTTTTAACTTTTGAATCTTATAAGGTCTATACCTTCTCCTTTTAGAGTGTGTTAGTCAGGGTTCAGCGTTCAGGAAAGAAAAACAGGCAGGCCAGGGAGTTCAAGCAGGAAGGTTCCATACAAGGAAACTGGGTATGGCAAAAACACTAGGTTATCTACCCCGTGGTGCATCCCCCAAACCACTGGTGGGATGCTGTGGACACTCTACTGCTGGAACCTACACACCTTCCAAATCTTAGTCCTGTGCTTCTCGCTTGCAAAATCTAAACCTTGTCCAGTGTCGTGGCGCAGGGCTCTCAGGGAGCCTCTAGCCCCTGTAGTTCTGGGAATGGCCTAGAAGGGGTGGGTGAGGAGGCCCCATGGGACAAAGGGAGTACACAGCCTGTGGGAAGCACTGACACTTTGTGGGCGCAGGATCCTGGTGCAGTTGTAGGACGTCATGACCACTGTCTCTGCCCTTTGTCCTTGCTCTCTTCCCAGGACGGAAAGATGAATGTTGAGGAAGACATCCTGGAAGAGCAAAGCCAGGAAGCCAGCGGGGACAAGAGTGAGGAGGATGAGAGCGAAGGTTCCAGTAGGGAGGACCCAGAGGACAGTGATGGCCCAGAGAGCCACTCAGACCTGGCATCTGATGTAGAGAGTGAGGAAGAAAATGAGAAGCCAGAGAAAGAGCATCAGAGTCCTGGGAAAGGATCGATAACTCGTGGCGAAAAGGCTCGAAATGCTGCCAGCACCGAGCTGCCCTATACGTTTGCAGGTAGACAAGCAGTTGGGCTTTCTTATGTTTCAGGATAACTTTCATGACCTGGCCATACTGTGTGCATGTTTGTCTCCCTTCCTGGGGTTGCATTTGTGGAGTGGGGGCCAATTGTGCGCTTGTGAGTGTGTGGACACGTTCCCATGTGTGTGTCTTTGCTGTGTGGACATGTACTGTCATCCTTCTCAGTGTCTGCTGATCCAAGTCTCAGTGGGTGACCATGGACAGTTCTGTGGATCAGCTCCCAGATGAGGCAGGTGTCTTCACACTCCTTTTTGTGTGCTATGAGCCCTGCATAGTGGGCCAGCAGGGCTGTGAAGATTGGTGATTACCTGTGGGAAGGCTCCCTACGTTTGGACCTGGGCATTCTGGTTTGGCCACATAACTTCTTAGAATGTAGTCTGTTTGGTACGTAGAGAAAAACTGTCCAGCTCTAGTTAAGTCACCTGAAGTGTCCTGTGACTAAAGGTTGTTTCCAGAGAGGATAAACTAGCAGCGAGGCACGCCTCTAGGAAGTGGCCTCGGATGGGTGAGAGTCTCACAAGGTGATGTTGCTTAGCTCATTCTAAAGCAGTCTGGACACAAAAATCAGCACCCTGTCCCCGAGGCTCACTGATGTAGCTATTTAAGTGGATTCCTAATGGAGGGAGGGTGGGAGTCATACCTTCCTGGGGTTTTCTGGGCCTGGTCCTCCTGGATAGCTCAGTTAGTGAAGTCACAGGCTTCTTGGCCAATTGGATGCCATTGTGGCAATTGGGAGGTAAAATAAATAACTCTGTAAAATGTGTGTTGACCTATTTTGTTAAAGTAAAATAACTAATCTTATGTTGTGTTTAGTTTTTACCTATGTGAGCAGAAATGTAAATAGTTCTCATTTTAGATGTTACATGTAGAGTGTGTTTTGTGTTTTTGATAGCTCCTGAATCCTATGAGGAACTGAGATCTTTATTGTCAGGAAGATCGTTGGAAGAACAGCTTTTGGTGGTGGAGAGAATTCAGAAATGCAACCATCCAAGTCTTGCAGTAGGAAACAAAGCAAAATTAGAAGTATGCTGGAATGAATATTGAATATATGTGCTGAGTATTAGGAGTGTTAGCATAACCCCCAGTCTCTGTGAGTGTTGGACTTGTTTGAAGTTGTACAGTGACAAAGTGTGCCTCGGGGCCAGCCAGTCAGTTGGTTGTCTGTGTGATGACAGCTGGGGGGCACTCAGTGGGAGTAGGCAGAGCCATGCTCGACATCCCACCCCTCCTCTCAGCCTTGCAGCAGGCCCGGGCCTTTTTTTCACAAGTGAGGAAACCAAGGCATGCATATCCAACAGGAGGCAAAGCCAGACTTTTAGGTAAATAGGTAGCTATGAACGTGCTTTTTTCTCTTTCAGTAGATGTTGCATATTTACTGTAAACAGGGTACAGTCCTGGCTGTGTTCCTGATTGTGATTTCATAGTCAGGTGATGTCTGTCATTCTGTAGAGGGCACACCCCATCCTCAGTTTTCTTTTCTCTACACCATCTAGTGTTGAGCAGGTTCTAGCAGTGGCTTTGCTTATGTTTTAGAGTTCTGCTCATGCCTGTGGCCCTGAGGTCCCCCATCCCACCTGGTCGTCGCCAGAGTGTGGGTGACCTGAGAGTTAGATGCTGTGGTTTTTTTCTGGTACCGAGCACTAAGCTCTGTTTCCCACTTCATGTTCTTGCAGAAACTGTTTGGCTTCCTTTTGGAGTACGTTGGAGATTTGGCTACAGATGATCCTCCAGACCTCAGAGTAATTGATAAGTTGATTGTGTAAGTAAAAATGGTGTGTTATTTGGGGCGTGGGGCAGAGCTGAACAATTTTTGTCCCATTTAGAATCATAAAAATACATTCTAAGGTTATTAATAAGGTAGACAGACAAAATGGTGACATCAACATGCCAGGTGGACAGATGACCTGCAGGCCTTATAAACAGGCCTCACAGCATGAACCCACTGTGGGAATTTGATGATGACTTCTTGCTCTAACATTTGCTGCTCTGGTCACTTTTAACCACAAACAAGTTGGCTTCAAAACAGTCGAACCTCTTCACACTTATTTATACTATAGTATGGCTAATTTTTTGTTTCCTTCACCAACAAAGTTTGAAGCCCTGGATGGGTTGAGAGGTATTTGGAATGTGTAGTAGACATGCCCCCTTGTCACTCTGGGGACCTGCCCCCTCAAGTCCACACCTCAGTGGAACCCAGTGGGGCTGGCTGTACACGCATCTGGGAGCTCCTGCTAGGGAAGCATGTCCGTCGTGTCCTGTATGGGGTGGCGAGGATGGGCCCTGGCCCTCACTGTACAGAAGTATGTGACTTGTGTGGTGACTCCTGGCCTGGGTGCTGGTGGCTGGAAGAACACTGGAGGGGCGGAGGTCTCAGTCAGGAGGCAGGTGCTCGTGTCCAGCATTAGGGTGGTCGCCTAGAGGTGCCCTCTGGGGCTGGCCTCCTGTCTTGCACTGCGCAACCAGCCTCTTCTACATACGTGGAGATGCTGCCACAAACGTACTTGTCATGGGGAATAAATGAGTTAACATGGAAAGCTCCTTTGAACTGTCAGCCACAGCTGGCACACACAGTGTTCTCCCAATAGCGTTATTACGAACAGAGCTATTTCCACCATCACCTCCAACACTGCTGAAAGTTGGGGCCAGATTTTTAGGAAATGACAAAAACGAGTATAAACTATTACAAACAATTTTAGAAAAATTATCTGAGCCTTCAGGAAGGCCAGCCAGATGTCAGTAAGAGGAAAAGTGGATTCATCCAGGGGCTTCCAGTTCTAACTTACCCAGACAGCAGGTGACTTTACAGGAAAATGGTTTGGGAGGTTTTTTCCTTGTTTTTGTTATCTGGAATCATTCTCTTCTAATTGAACGTTTCTGCTTAACAGGCAGTTATATAGTCTTTGCCAGATGTTTCCTGAATCTGCAAGTGACTCTGTGAAATTTGTCCTCCGAGATGCCATGCACGAGATGGAAGAAATGATTGAGACCAAAGGCCGGGCGGCATTGCCAGGGTTGGACGTGGTAAGCAGAGGCAGGTTCAGTCCAGCCATTCCCACAGCCACCACAGGGCAGCTTCTGCTCAGCGTTGCTTGGAAGGCTGATGACAGGGGCCGTGCACGTGGCTATGAGAAGTTGATGATGCTTACAGTGTCCATGGTGATCTGGAGAGAGAACTACAGCGACATGGTCCTGCCATTATCAACTTAATGAAGTGTGTATAGTGACGAGGTTCTGGTTTGATTCCACATAAATGGTGTTTATGTTTGGTCTTGATGGCAGTCGTTGGAAGGCAGCAGAAGCACTGTATTGTCCCTCTGGCCCCAAGCCTATGGGCTGGTTTTGCTTGGTCTTGGTTTTTCTGTTTATTCAAAGGTTGAGGACATTTTGGACTGCTCTGAGGTTTTAAGGGTTTTTTTTGTTTTTTTTTTAATGCACTATATTATTTCCCAACCCAAGAAAATTCTTTGTTTTGTACATTCTCGTGTTTTTCTTCTCATTTTTAAGTTATTTCATCCCTTAGTTTCATCCTGAAATTAAGGAACTAAACTAAACAGGAGCTGGGGAAAATCCTGGGTAGCCATGGTAACAGTGGCAGGAACCAGAACTGTTAGACCCCAGGCCTGCCTGCCTACCGTGGGTCACCAGCCCCTTTAACAGTTTTATAATGGCCTCCTGCTATGTTTCTACATCAGTAACTTAAAAAATACTTGCTCAGAAATGCTGTTTATTCTATTTTCTAGTGTTTGTGCCGAAATGGATTAGCAATAATTAGTAGAGGTTTAAAAATACAGAATTTGTTAGTGGTTTTAACAGACTGCTCAAATACAATGTGAGCTGGTGTCCATAGACCGTTGCCGGCTCCTGTGATTAGTTCTTTGTGAGCTTCAGCCCAGCGTCCTTGCTTCACATTTGCCTGTCTAACTAGTGATTGTGACACTGAGGTGAGAGCCTTGGGCCAAGGAGACCGAATCTCTGCCTCCCTGGAGCCCACTTTCCACTGAGGAGTATTAGTTGTGCATGTCGCCGGGCATCAGGGTTAAACCCATGTCCTCTCAAACTCTAGTCCTGGGTGGGTTCTTCAGCCTCTCGGAGCCATGTTCCTCGGCTACGTGAGGGTGATGATTCTAATCAGATACCTATAAGGTGAGGCTGACATGAGGATGCATAAGTGAACACATGTCACATGGTCATGTCACTGCCTCAACACTGCTGTCAGTAAACAACAGTTGTCACCACCAGGACTGTTCGTGTAGGTCACACTGTGGTGTTGTCACTGCCATGGCAAGGGCAGAGTGTGCCATGGAGTTGGCAAGGGCTCCCTCTCAGCCCTGCCTCCCTGAGCCCCATTTTCCTTAGAGCCCCACATTGGCCTGGGGCCTGGGGGCCCTCTAGAAGGCTCTCGCGGTAGCTCTGTGGTGATCCTAAGAGTCTTTGCCAGGACCAGAAAGGAGAATATGGGGCCTACTGGGCGGTGCCTAGCATCTCTTAAGTTCACGTGGATATCACAGTGGCAGGTTCCCGGTGCTTTGGAGGATGTGTTGGTGCCTGTGGTGAGCACCCCGCAGCGAGGTGGTGGGAAAGCCTTTCTGTGCTAACCCGCAGCCCCTCTGGTACGGCCTGGGGGCTCTGCCTTACCCGTAGCGGGTCTCCTCAAAGCATAGCTTGCTACTGTCATCTAAAACAACAGCCACGTGTGTGTGTTCAGATGTGATCTTGGGAACACGTAGTCAGCTCAGCTTTGAGTCATGGGGATGGATGGCACTGTCTCCTGCCTCCTCAGGGACATGGCCTTCCTGGACCTCTGCTTTCTTGGTTTTAAACTTTTAATAGTAACTGCTAATGTTGAGGTTTTTGCCTGGACAGGCCCTGGTCCGAGAGTTTCCATGAGCCAGCCTGTTGCCTCCTCTCAGTACCCCAAGGTAGGCCACAGAGGAGGCCGCCTGTTGCAGTCACAGCCCGGAAAGGCAAGCTGGGCAGTGCCAGGTGTCTCTTCTGAGCCTTGTCCTGAGCCCCCTTCAGGGTGATGTTGCAGTCCCTGGTTTGGAGGTGTTTCCAGTCTCTGTACCTGCATTGAAAAGTGATGTGAAACATAATGAGTGCGATGTGTACCGTCTGGGGGATGGTCAGGCTTGAGCTCTGACCTGGGGGGGGGGGTGGCAAGGGCAATGTATGTAACCTTAACATTTGTACCCCCGTAATATGCTGAAAGGAAAAAAAAAAAGAAAAGAAGAAAAGTGATGTGAAATTGGACCCTGGCAGCTTGTAAGGGCTGGCTTTGGAGGTTGGATGATCAGAACAGAGGCCTGTTGAGCAACCAGAGTGGAAACCTGGAGCTCTGGTCCACATGTCCTACAATGGGGAGATATACTCAGCCAAGCAATGAGACCTCCTGCCCTGGCCCCATCAGCTCAGCTCCATACCCCCAACCCCCAGCTGCACCCCTCCCCTCCCACGGGTCTCTGTGCTAAGCGTCCTCTCAATTGACCTTTTCTGACCCCATTTAAAGTTGCAGGCCCGTCAACCCCAGGACCCTCATCTCTCCTCTCCATTTTCCAAGTCACTTGTCACCATCCTCTTGTTGATTTATGGTTCATCTCACCTCTGCGGAGTCCGGTGTAGCTGTGCACACTCAGCGCGTGCCATGGAGGGACTGGCGCAGGTCCTCTCCTCCTCTTAACGCTGTTGGGCCGTGTCCCTGTAGCCTTGCCAGTTCAGTCTTTTCTTCACCAATATGAAACATAAGTGATGTACCTTGACAGTTTTATTTTACATTTCTCTTACTATGAGTCAAGCTAAGAATGTTTTTACGTGTTTAAGACAAGTTAATTTCTGTGTGCACTCTTTCTGTGTGTTTTGCAAGTTCTTCCATTAGATTGTTGGGCTTTCTTAGTGATTTTTGTGCGAGTTCTGTATCATAGAAACTGTTTGTTTAATGAGTTGCAAACTTTTCCCAAAGTCTATTGACCTTTCTTAGTGGTTTTTGCCATTGTATGTTTTTGTAATAAAAACAAACCAATGAAACATTGTTACTTGTGGGCTGGGGAGGACTCCTATTTGCCAATACAAGGAAAAAAAAGTCTTTCCTCCTACTGAGTGTGAGGCCATTCCCGAGGCTTCCCTCCATCCCTGATAATAAAGGCTCCTCTCCAGCACGGTACCTGAACACTCCCTGGCTCTGGCTTTGGAAACTAGTTCTTTTAGGGAAAAGGGCTTCATTTCACAGGCTGCTGCTCAGGCAACTCTAGCGTGACAGCTGACAGAACTAGAAGCTATTGAAACAACTTGTCTCTTATTATTTGTCCTTTGTGAAAAGTTCAACTCTGTTTTGCTAAAGCAGTCTGTAAGATATTTCTGGGTAAATATTTTTTTAAAGGTCTAGGTGAAGAAGGAACAGTGATAAGTAGCATGTTTTGCTCACTGCAGCAGCAGGCTGGGTCCACGTGACGTCTTTTCCCATCCTTACCACGACTCTGCAGGCATGAGCTCGGCATACCCATTGCACAGAGAAATTGAGGGCTCAGGCAGTGTGCCCAGGGTCACTTGACTGGTGCGTTGCTGTGCCAGGATTTCACCGAGCAGGCTCTCGTCTACTCTGCTGTGCTATACACAGTTACTGATATTTTTCTGTACTTGAGAAAGTTGCTATCTCTATATCCAGCCTAGCCTTGATTTCAGCTTTTAGTGGATAAAAAATTGTGCTTTGTTATATGGGAAGATAAAGTTTCTAACCTAAGATATGAGAGGCTGCCTCCTGCTAAGACAAAGATGGATTCTTCTGGAAATAGCTGTCATGGCCACTGGAGAGTGGCACCACGTTATCTTCATAGTGTCAGGATGTGGTGCAGAGGCTAGGTCTGTGCCCAGGGCCAAAGCAAACTGAAACGTTTGCCATTCTTCCTGGTGTGCTTTGTGTGGTGGAATTAGAAAGGCAGAGATTTTTCTTCCCTTTGAACTTACGACCTTAGAGCAGAACTGATGGTGTTGGATGCTGAGACCTCCCAGCTGCCTCCTTCTGAGCTGAGGCAGGAAGGCACTGAGCACCCAGTTGGTAGATGCCCTCTCTGGCCTTGTGAGCGTGAAGCGCCAAGACTTGAGGCTGGGACCCTGCAAATCTCACGGGAGAGGGCAGCCCCATCGTGTTTCTAGTTGTAAACAAAAAATGTCACACTTTCCAGAAGAGTCTCGCTGTGTGTGGGTTGTAAGGCAGAGTGTGAGCTGGTGCGTGTCGGGGTGGTGAGGGAGCCTTGTCCTGCAGGGAGGTGGATGCCATGGTCACCATGAAGACCCGGTGTCTGTAGCTGCTCTGCTCTGTATCACTGGGAGCTTTAGTACTGGTTTTGCTGCTGAACCCTTTTGAAAGGCATTATTTTAAACTTCATTTTACTTTCCTTAATCTGCATGATATCATTTTCTTTCCAGCTCATTTATTTGAAGATCGTGGGGCTGCTGTTTCCGACCTCTGACTTCTGGCACCCAGTCGTGACTCCCGCCCTGGTGTGCATGAGCCAGCTGCTCACTAAGGTGTGTCCTCTCGTCCACATGCAGCCCAGCTTGGCCAAAAGGCCATCACACCCACATCTCCTCAGGGCCTTGCTGAATAAGAGCATGGCAGTTTAAGGGTCATGGAGACTGACCCCTTAGGTCAGGCATCAGAAAGCCTGTGTGCCAGGGGCCTGTTCTGGAGGGAGGAGTTCTGGGTCAGAATTGGCCCCAGCCTCACAACAAAGCACTCAGCTCCAGCAGCCCCAGGCGGGGTTTGGGGGACTGTTTAGCAACTCAAGAGTTACAGAGGGTGTGACCCAGAAAACGGCCTTTGAAGTTAGTGGTGAAGGTATCAAGTGTGATAAGGGCTTTTGTTCCCCTTTTGACTTAAGAAAGCTCAAGGTTTTTTTCATTCATAGGCATGTGATTGGTGCATGCTTACTGCAGTGATCGTCCCCCTATGCATGGTAGAACTTTATAATCAATACAGCAGTGAGGAACTTTATAATCAATATAGTAGTAAAGCTCTTTGTTTCGTCTTCACCTGATGCCCTCATCACCTCTGTGAGGTGCAGGGATCCCCTCTGCACAGATGAAGCTCCTTGTGTGTGCAGTTCATCTGGGAATATTCCAGAACGTTCATTATTCCAGAGCGGTGACTGTCTACTGTGTTCCTTTGCAGTGCCCTGTCCTGTCCCTCCAAGACGTGGTAAAGGGCCTGTTTGTGTGCTGCTTGTTCCTGGAGTACGTGTCTTTGTCTCAGAGGTTTATACCTGAGCTCGTGAACTATATTCTTGGGATTCTTTATATAGCAACGCCAAACAAACAAAGCCAAGGTGAGTTATTCTGAGGAGCTCTTTTGAAATATGTTGTACTTCAACAATTTTTTTAAGTGATTCATATTCATCATAGGAAGTTTAGAATATGGAAAAGTAGAGAAAAGACAAGAAACCCCTTGGTCCTACCATCCCGAGGAGCATCCTCTTTCTCCCTGTGTAAACATGTGTGCATGCCACATGTTGGCGCACCAGCAGTGTGGCTTATCTGTCCAGCCGATGTCTGGTAGCCACATGTGGCAAGTCTAAACTGAAACGTGCCCCAAATGTGAAATACACCCAGATAGCCAAGACTCAGTGCCCCATGTATATATAATATCGTAGTAATTTTTTATGTGTTGAAATAATTTGATATTTTGGGTTAAATGAAGTGTTTTATTTAATCGTTTTACTTTTTCTTATGTAACAGTAAGAAAATTTTAAATCACTTATGTGGCTTACATGGACAGCTCAGCTCTATACATTTCTGTAATGCTCAGAATTTAGGAAGGAGAGAGTCGAAAGCAGCATTCTAATGACTTTCCCCATTTGTTGATCTTCTACTTGGTATCCTCACCTTGGCGCTCCTTCCTTCCAAGGGCTTCCCATCATGCCCACCACCCCTTCTGGACGTGTCCCCAGCACTCACCGCTTCCTCCTGGGAGTGCTGGGGTAAGGCTGAGGACCCCAAGCCCCTAGTTCCAATGCATGGTGTGGTGCTGAGCACCTGTGATCCAGGGCACTCACTTGAGGAGCCACGCTGGCACGTCGCTTCCCACTTCCAGTTGTGTCCTTCGGAGAGGTGTCTAGGCGGTCCCTCCAGTGCTCCAAGTCTGCTGCCTGTCCTTTGGCTTCCCCTTTCTGGCATGACTTCTCCTGCATGGCTGTCCCTAGCTCTGACTTGCACTGATTCCCAGGACACCGCTTGCTCCTCTGTCGGGCTCAGTGTTGGGCACTAGAGGAGCCTGATCCTCCAGCCTGCTCCCCGCCTGGGGAGACCCATGCTCAGGTCACTGACATTCAGCATGCGCATGCTGCAGCAGGAAAGGGCAGTCATCTGGGCCTGGTGGGAGGGGTGGGACAGGCTGACTCACCTCCTTCCCCTCCCACTCTGCTCTGCAATCTCCCCCACAGGCCATTCCCTCTGCTTTGAGTGCCCTCGTAGGAGATGTTGGATTAACTCCTGCACATCCTTCAGGTCTCTGCTGATGTCCATCCCTCGGAGAGGCTGTCTCTCTCTGATCCTTACAGTGAACTCTAGTCTCCTGCTCACCCAGCACTCCCACCTCAGCCTTGTCCTCTGCGTGCCTTGTCTGTCCGTTTGCTTTCTCACGTTCTGTCTAGTTCGTTTACTTCCATGGGTGCAGTTTCCTGCCTTATCTCCCACAAGGGCAGGAACTTTGGTTGTTCTTGGTCGTGGCCTAAGCATTGGGGGGGTGGGGGGGATATGTGATATGCAATTGGCCCACAGGAAGTCATGTGGCAAGCGGGCCTCCCAGGCGGGGTCAGTCCTGCCTCCGCCAAAGCTTTCACCACCTCAGTATGCCACGTCTCTGTTCGTATTGAAACTCTCAGTGTCTGGCATGACCCAGGGAATGTGGTAAAAAATCAGTACGTGTATTAAAATAAACTTGCTACAGGCTTGGCACCACAGAGCCTGCCCTGTGAGCCCAGTAACGTTGAGGCCATCTCTGTCCTGTCGCATTTGGAATTCAGGTTACGCTCTCGTGCACCCTTTCAGAGCACGTGGGAAAAACTCCGAATTACTCCTGGTCTCTGATAGAGAGGACGTGGCCACGTGGCAGAGGAGCAGCCTCTCCCTGCGCTGGGCAAGTGGACTGAGAACCCAGACAGCCACTGAGGCCAATCACATCAGGTACTGGCAGGGAGCAGGCTCCTGGGGCACTTGGTGGACCAGCAGCCCAAACGGCAGAAAAACTACTGACGCTTTTTGATTTGCCAGAAATTTTCTTGTTTTTAGCTAATTTGCCACCCTGGCTGTTTGGATTTATGTTGGGTTAAGAGGTTTTCTGAGGCTTGCTGGTACGATGGCCACTTTTCCCCCTGGAAGCAAACCTTTCCTAAGCTACTTTCAAAATATATTTGTTTGATTTCCCAAATACTAGTTTGGAAACTAAAATGGAGCTGCCACTTCAAGTTGTTAACCGTTTTCCACAGCCTTCCCTCCTGTTGAGGGAAGTGTGGTGACATTTCTGTCCAACGCCCAACGCTGTGCCCCATAGGCGTAGATGCTAAAGTCTGACCTGAGATGGCCCACGCTTTTCAGCTTGGCGGGTAGCGGGTCATTTTTGCCAAGGTCATTGGTTTTGGGGTGACTGAAGCAGCCTGAGCTAGGCCCTTTCTTGCCTCCTGTCCTCCCAGACTTTCCTGTGTGGCCGTGGCTTTGTCCCTGCTGAAGCGCTGTGTGCTCATGTACAGCACCCTGCCATCCTTCCACGCCGTCACCGGTCCTCTCCAAGCCCTCCTGACGGAGCACCTGGTGGACCGCAGCCACCCCCACAAGCTCCAGGTGAGGCTTCCTGGCCACTAGGGTGCTCTGCCCAGCCTGAGCTGGGACCAGGCTAGTTGGCCTTTTTGTCATTGAAGTTGCAGCTCTAAAAGTCAGGGACACCATCTCTGCAAAATCACAGGCACGAATGGGAAATATAATCACAACAGTGAGCAGCAGAGTTTGGATGGATCCTGGCGTCACCTGGGAACCATCACGTCATTGGGTGCCACCTCCAGGAGGCTGCACGGAAAGTCCATCAATGCCCAACTCACTTGAGGAGCCACGCTGGCTCCTCAATGCCCAACTGTTGAGGGTCCCTTCAGCCCCCACCAGGGTCTGGACAGTTGGCTCCAGGCCACGCAGAGCACCTGAGCTCTGCAGTCACCTGCTGAGTTTCCTGAGGATGGTCCCACTGTCCTGCACAAGGTGACAGGAAGCCCTGAGAAGCCTTCTCAGCTGGACTTAGGCACTCCTATGTGTACACAAAAACGAGTTCTGTATTCCAGGCACATCCATTCCAAGTCTGCCTGCTTCCCACCTGCCCTTCACATCAGCGCACGCCAGCCCCCAGGTGCCCTTAGAGCAGGAGGTGCCAGTGCCGTGCACACATTCCGCATCTCCAGTGGCCTCCCTGAATCGTCTAGAAAGTCCAGACTGCTGTGCACAAGGCCAGTGTGACCTGGCCTCAAGGCCCTGGCAACTTTCTTTGTGTTGACCCTCAATCAGGGTCTTCACAGTTGCTCTTCTGCCTGGAGCTGTCCTGGGCTGTGTGGCTTGTCCCCTGCCCTCGGGAAGCCAGGCCTTCCCTGGCTACAGTGCTTTTCCAAGTGTTAACACTCTCGGGCACGTTGTGCTGTTGTTGTCTCTGCCCCACTAGGACGTGAGCTCCATGAGGACAGCAACTCAGCTGTTCTACTCCTGGTGTGTCCTAGAGCATAGAGCAGACCAGCCCATTGCCCATGGAGTCACCTCGCCTGGTCTGAGGATGAGGATGAGACAGTAGCATCTGTATCCACTTCCTGCAGACGTGGCTGTGGTTTGGCTTTCATTTAAAGGACAGAGTGGCTCTCTGGTCCTACAAAATTTGGGCTGGCCAAAGGGACACAATGGGTTTATAGTCTTGGGGTAGACTAAGCTGGCCGTGCCCTTGCACTGAGTCCCTGTGGAGATGAGGCATTTGGGCACTTGGGAGTTACATCCCAACAGGCTGAGGGGTGGCTGTGCCTGCGGGTATAGGCAGCCAGGTAGCCTGAGTTCCAGGACACACCTGTGCACAGGGAAAGGGTAGGACCAACATTAGTGAACTAGTTTCTGGACGATTCCTCCGAAGCCACCAGCCAACTGTTCTGGAAGCTAAGGCCTTAAGTGAGCACCTTACCCGTCTGGTTTTGGGAGAGTGAAAATAAGGTCAAATCACCAACACTGGTGAAGACCCCATTCTGCTTGGTCCCATCATGCTGCTCTGCACGCCTGGACTCTGGTGTGTACGTGTCACCATCACAGGGGAAGGTGGTTCTCCTGTGTGCTTCCATAAAAAGTGGGTCGCTTGTGCCCTGTCTTGCCAAGTTCCTCTGCTAAAGAGGGTTCTGTTTATGTTTTCTGGGTGCAAGCAGCACAGACTATTGTGACTACCTGCATAAACTATCCAGCCCCTCACTTAATGACTTGGGGGGGAGCCATGGAGCCATGGCTGCAGGAGGTATGACAAGATGCCATCCCACTGTGGGGGGCCACAGGCTCTGTGTTCTCTTGTCCTGACATGGAGGGGCCCATAGGAGAAGCCCATGGGGGCACGGAATGGACGGATCATCACAGTGTCAGCGTGTTGCATGTTTTTAGGAGCTGTATCAGAGCATATTGACAGAAATGGAAAACCAAAAGCAACTGTACCAGCCGCTGACCTGTGAGAAGAGCAAGCCGGTCCCACTGAAGTTGTTCACCCCTCGTCTGGTCAAAGTGTGGGTGTTGGTATCATCTCCCTGGGAGGCCAGGCCTGGGTTCAGCGGGAGCTGGGAGGTGTCTGCCTGTTCCGCGGTTAAGTGAAGGGGCAAGGTTGGGGGGCCACACTTCCGGGCAGGGTGTCCCTGACTCCTGCCTCCTTACTTGGCTTTCTGGTTTTAGCCTCGAGTTTGGAAGGAAGCAAGGCAGCAGTAAGGAGGAGCAGGAAAGGAAGAAGCTGATCCACAAACACAAGCGGGAATTTAAGGGCGCTGTCCGGGAAATCCGCAAGGACAATCAGTTCCTGGCTCGGATGCAGCTCTCAGAGATCATGGAGCGGTGAGGGGCATGTGTGGGCACAGCCGTGGTGGGACTGCTGCATTCGCGCTGCATGCACGGCCTGGGCAGTGGCTGAGTCTGAGGCGGGCGGACTCGTTCCCCTTCGTTTTCCCTCCGTTTGTCCTGGACGTGGTAGCTGCAGGGTATTGTGGTTCTTATGTGAAAAGGGGCAAGACACCCTCCAAAAACTAACCTAAAATGACATTTGTTTTTGTTTCTTTTAGGGATGCAGAAAGAAAGCGAAAAGTAAGGCAGCTTTTTAACAGCCTGGCCACTCAGGAGGGTGAATGGAAGGCTCTGAAGAGGAAGAAGTTCAAAAAATGAAATTGTTTTGTAAATTAGGCAAGAAAATACTGTACATTAAAAGTAATATTAAAATATAAATAAATGGGCCAGGAGCCTGTGTCACTTGGGAAGCTGAGGCAGGAGGATCGCTTGAGGCCAGGAGTTTCAAACCATCCTGGGCAACGTAGCAAGACCCTGTCTGTACAAAAAATAAAAACATTAAGGTGGGCGTGGTGCACATCTGTAGTCCAAGCTACTTGGGTGGCTGAGGCATCAGGATTGCTTGAGCCCATGGTTTGTAGCACCTTAGGCAGATTGGGTGTCCAAACTAAGTTCAGTATCATTGTCATGACAGCCCGGGAGTTGGGGCCACCGGGTTGCCTGACGAGGGGTGAGCTGGCCCAGGCTCGAAATGGAGCAGGTCAGACTCCTGTGCTCATTGGTAGTTGGGTCGCACTGTGGACAGCCACTGTACTCCAGCCTGGGCAACGTGGGGAGACCTATCTTCAGAAAAAATGAAAATTTAAAAAAATTTTAAAATAAAAGCAATAAAGGATGCTGTAATGTCAGTGCAGTCCCCCACCCCCCACCATGCTTTCATTCTTGTTAAAACGTCTCTTCCTGAAATAGGATGAATTCTGAGATGCGCTTCGGAACTGGAAACAGCACTGTGGTGATAAGTTACCAATAACCGGCTTGTGTCCAGAGGTGCCTCCGGTCATCACCATCAGATTTGGGAATGGGGGTTCTGGCTAATGGAATTTTTGGCCAAGCATAGACACTTGCTTTCGTGTATAGGATTTAGTGTTATTTAATATTGTTACCCCAAAGATGGGGGTTCGTTCTGGCAAGTGACAAATGACTCTCCCCAACAACGCAAGTCTTGATTGGTAGCAGTTTCAATTGCAGCAAGTGAGGAGAGCGCCAGGAATATCTTCCGAAGCAGCATCTCCCCGAGGGTTTTACGGGGTAGGAGAGAAAAAGACATGTCATCACATGGAGGGGGGGTGTGGTGTCCTTTATATATGCATGGTTGGGTCCCACAGATGTCGCATGCTATGGTAATGAAGCTGCGGTTCCTCCTGGGCTGGAGACTTGGTCTGGGAATGCGCAAAGTTCACCCGAGTGCACCTGCAGGCTGCCAGGGGCCTCTAAACAAAGGCTGCAAACAGGTTGATTGCTCAAGTTGGTTGAATTCCTATATTCTTTGGAGACACTCTTATGTACAGTATGTTGTGTCAGTTGTATTTTCAATTTTAAATGAAACAAGTTTGCAGATAGTCTGGAAATGAAAAAAAATGCAGAATCCTCCCCAACTGAACAGCCACACTTGGCCTTGTCCTAATTCAGTCTATCGATGCTTCTGGGTGCTGGGGCCCCCATTCAGGGCACAGCATGGCAGGAGGTAGGATGAGATTGGGCCACATCTGCAGTGACCTGGCCTGCGGTCTGTAAGTTTGGGGTCAGAATAAGAAGTTGTAGAAGTTATGGATAAGGCCAGAAGCTTGTTTGTTAGCCAGCAGTGTTCTCACCCTGCACTAGCCAGGAGAGAGGGCAGCACCTGGGTTTGGGCTGTGAGCTGGCAGAAGTAAAGGCACCCCTTGAACTTCACAGACTAGCCACGGGGCCACACCTTGAATGTTGATGCCTCCTCCCTGCAGGGGTATGAACCCTGTTGGGACCCCCTGCCTCTTGAGGGAGATTTTGAAGTGGGAGGTCCCCCTGTACTTCCCAGGTGACAGGCCCTGCAGTGCTGCATGCCAGGGCAAGTGCTGAGGCAGCAGGGAAGATGCCAAACTTCATCAAGTTTACACCACATGTCTAGCCCGGGCAACACAGTGAGACTCTGTCTCAAAAAAAAAAGTTTACACCACACGTGATCACGCTGTGACCAGCCCTACTTGCATGAAGACGCCCATCCCAGAGGTCACACATCCAGCCACAGCAGTGACCACAGATTAACTAGACTGGGCCTGGGGGAGGTGAGGAAGTGTTAACGACCCAAGGGCCCACTTTTGAGTTCTCTAATGGGGTATAGGATCTTTCACCAAGAGGTTGAGGGGGGAATTGAGAGTTTGATCTTAGACATGTTGGGAGGCATTGAGACCATGTGTCGGGCAGAATGAGTGATCAAGGCAGAGTCAAGGCCACAGTTGGACCAGCAGGTCTGAATGAGTGGGTCTCCATTTGGAGAGTGGAAGACAGGGACAGAGCACCCCCAGGGCTGAAGCCCAGGCCACATTGGACCAGATACAAGCAACCTTGTTTTGTTTTTTTAATAGATACTGGGTCTGGCTACATTGCCCAGGCTGACCTCAAACTCCTCCCTACCTCAGCCTCCCCAGTAGCTGGAACTATAGCTGTGCACTGTTTAGATACAGGCGTCTTCTCCAGCCTCCCCCAGGATGGTTCCCAGAAGGTTGCCATTTTAATTGACCTAGCCCCTGCGGACACTGGCCCAACTCTCCCAGGAAAGAGGAGACAGAAGCAGACAGGAGGAAAGTGGGACCACGTCTGGTGGTGGGCCCAGCTGAGGCCTGGCCATTCAACCCAGAAGGATGGGATGGATAAACTCCAGCTGTGGGCCAGGTGTCATTGAAGGGGAAGCATAATCTAGCTAGAAAACACCATCCCAGCGTGGATAAAGGGACACGTCTTTGGGAAAGAGCTAACACACACTGCCTTTTTGGCTGTGGATGGAATAACCTATTAGGCATAAGTGTGATTTTACTATCACCCGTATTTGCAAGTTCTGTGTGGTTTAACAAGGGTGTATAAGTGCCACGTTATCCCCTTCCCTGTGTGTTACTGGTTAGGGTTGACTGCAAAAGAGATTAGCACAAATTTTAGAAGGTGGAAGGGAAGAGGGAGTGGCTGAAGCCAGGCGTTGGCGCACAGTTCTGTGGGTCTGCTGGCCCACCCCGGCACGGGCAGCAGCCAGACCCAGAACTCCTCCAGTCCCGGGCATGGTGTAAGTGCGCCCCAGCAAGGGCAGTAGCTCCTCCCCTGGGTCTGCGTGGCCCGGGGCAGCGAGGCTGGAGGCCGGGCCACAGGAGACCGGCGAGGTGCCAACTGGATCCCGTGGCTTTCAGTGGTTTCTGCCCACCCAACTCCCGTTCCCTTTCCTCCGCCCTGCCTGAGGGCTGGCGCAGAAAACAACTGAATAGAGACTGCGGCCAACCCCGGGGCCACGGGCACCGCGCGCTGCCCGGCTGAATCCGTGTGTGACGGCGGGCGGGAGGCGCCCGTGGCAGGAGTGGGGCGAGGGGCAGCCCGGGGCACAGAGGCTGGGGCGCGTTGAGCCCGTGGCCTGTCGCTCACGCCAGGCTCCGAGCCCCCAGGGCCGGGATCTGCGTGGGTTCCGGTTCCGGCCCGCAGCGTCGGCCAACGCGCAGCGAGACTTGCGGCCGCCCAGACCCCGGAAGAGCCCCCGTCACCAGCCCACAGCCGCCCAGCCAAGGTCCAGGCCAGGGCGCGACCCCCAACAGCCGGCGCCGTGGGCCGGAAGTGGACGGGCTCCTAAAGTCACTTCCGGGACGGGCATAACGGGCCCCGCCCTGCAGAGCGCCCGGCTGCGCCCCGCGTGCGTGCGTCCGTCCGTCAGTCGGTCCATCCGTCCATCCTGAGCGCGCGGCTGCGGCAGGTGCAGGGCGGGGGAAGGGGCAGCGGTCGCGACGGGGGCGCGGCGTAGGTGAGCGCTCCCGGCCCGGTGCGTGCTCCGCGACCCTGCCAAGGAGGCTGAGCCAGGGGCGGGGTCCGGCTCCCCGTGGCGCAGGGTCGGCGCGCGCGCCCGCCCAGGTCCCGCCCCCCGCCTCAGTTTCCCTGACCGGCTGGTTACAAGGATGTGGGCTGCGATGCCCTCACCCCGGCCCCTGGCTGGGCGGCCCCTGTAGCTGCGGTTTCTTTGCGCAACCCCGGAAGCTTGAGTGTCCTGCTGTCCGGGGCGGGGCGGGGGGAGTTGGGGAGATGGGCGCCCTCCAGCAGGGCTGGACTGGCATCCCCTTTAGGGGGCTCGCCGGCTGTTGGCGGGTCAGGGGCATGGCGGGAGCTGGGTGCTGGAGTGTCCAGACGTGTGTCCTCACTGGACCTGCCACACCCCTGGCCAGACCGGGTCGGAGCAGCGCACCATCATGGGATGGGGAGGTGGTGGAAGCTGCACCCCGCGCCCACCCATCCACCAGCAGCCAGCACCAGAACGCCGCGTGGTCACCGTGGTCTTCCTGGGCCTCTTGCTAGACCTTCTGGCCTTCACTCTGCTGCTGCCCCTCCTGCCCGGGCTGTTGGAGAGCCACGGCCGTGCCCACGTGAGCCTCCTGCCCTCTGCCACAGTGCCCCCCTCCCCAAGCCCAGCACCGACCTGCCCAGCCCCTGTTGCCTCCTTATCTCCCAGGACCCCCTCTATGGCTCGTGGCAGCGTGGGGTGGACTGGTTTGCTACAGCCATTGGAATGCCAGTGGAGAAGAGATACAACAGCGTCCTTTTTGGAGGTATGGCCCCTGACCCAAGCTTGGGGCTCTCTAAGGTCCTATCTTTGGTGGACGTTGTCCTTCCCTCCTCACTCCCTGGGCTCCCATCAATCTGGTAACCTTGCCCACACATTCTGGCTCTGGGGCATGATCTGCCACTTCTTGTGTCCTTCCTTGTCTCCCTATTGAGTCCCCTGTGGCTCAAGGTCTGTGGCCTGTGAATGCAGGGCCCAGTGTGATCGGACCCTCAGGGACTGAGCTGGATGCTAGCCCTGGGGGCCCTGGGACCACAGCTTAGGGCCCAAGGCAGCCCCATGACAGTAACCTCTGTCTCTCAGGTCTCATTGGTTCGGCCTTCTCCGCCCTGCAGTTCCTCTCAGCACCGATCACCGGGGCCATCTCTGACTGCCTAGGGAGGCGCCCAGTGATGCTGCTGTCCCTGGTACATCTTTGGAGCTGGGTGCCCAAAGGGTGGGAGCATGTAGCCTCCCAACACCCAGCATCCCTGTGGGGCTGGACTGGGGAAAGGGGTGACTGGGGGCTGCTCATGGCCACTGGTTGGCCCTTGTCACTTCCAAGAGGGGGTACTTGAGCAAGCAGTGGCTCCTGTTGCCGTGCCAGGCTGTCTAGGAGCTGCTTCTGGCCACCTAGGGGGGCATCAGCAACACAAGTGGCCCTTGGATGCTTCAGAACAGGGCAGGGTTCAAGAGGGGTTGCCTGGGTTTGCCAAGCCCCACTCTGGGCCCCTCCTGGCCTCAAGTGACCTGCCTCTTGGCCCCTGCCCCTGGGCAGACGGGTCTGGCCGCCTCCTATGCCGTGTGGGCCACCTCTCGGAGCTTTGCGGCCTTCCTGGCCTCTAGGGTGATCGGGGGTATCAGCAAGGGGAACGTAAGCCTCTCCACAGCCATCATTGCTGACCTGGGCTCCCCTCCGGCCCGCAGCCAAGGCATGGTAAGTACAGGCTGGGGGATGAGGGGTCTGGGTGGGGACTTTTGGGCGTGGTCTGCCTGCCCAACTCAGACAGCCTTCTCCCCAGGCGGTCATCGGGGTGGCGTTTTCACTGGGCTTCACGCTGGGCCCCATGCTCGGTGCCTCCGTGTCCGTGGAGGCAGCACCCTGGTTCGCCCTGCTCTTTGCAGTCTCGGACCTGCTATTCATCTTCTGCTTCCTGCCGGAGACGCTGCCCCCAGAGAAGCGGGTAGGGCCAGGGCCTAGAACTGACAGGCCTAGGAGACGAGGATTGGTCCATGGGTCTGTAGAATGTCCCTGTGTGCCAATCCCAGATGCCAGGGGAGGCTGGGCTGCCCTTTTCTGGGGCTACACTGTGTCTTGGGGGGCGCAGAGGTCTTGCCTGCTCGTAGGCTGCCAGGCCAGAAGCCATCCCCACCTCCTGGCAGCCCTCTCCAATTGGTCCCTGCAGGCACCCTCGGTCGCCCTGGGATTCCGAGATGCCACTGATCTGCTCAGCCCTGTGGCCCTACTGCGTTTCTCAGCTGTTGCCCGTGGCCAAGACCCACCCACTGGAGACAGTAAGGAGCTGGTACCCTCCCCAGTGTGCAGGTTTCGCTCCCTTGGTCTGTCTGGGCCTGCCCTTCCCTGTGGCGGTCGCCCTCACGGCGCCCTTCCACCTGCTCCCCAGGGCTCGGCAGCCTGCGCCACCTGGGTCTGGTTTATTTCCTCTACCTTTTCCTGTTCTCGGGCCTGGAGTACTCGCTAAGCTTCCTCGCACACCAGCGCTTCCAGTTCAGCAGGTGGGTCCCTGTCTGGGGATCCCCTGCTGTCTCCCTGGCCTAATGCCCCACCCCAGGAAGCCTCTGGGCCACTCTTGTCCTGGCCCTGCCCGTGGGCTGCCCCACCCTGCTGTTGGGGCATCCGTCAGCCCACAGCGCTGGGGCACTGACACCCCTGCTCCCAGCCTGCAGCAGGGGAAGATGTTTTTCTTCATTGGCCTCACCATGGCCACCATCCAGGGCGTCTACACCCGGCGGATTAGCCCTGGCAGGGAAGTTGCAGCAGTGAAGCGGGTAGGAAAGCTTCCTGTAACGTGGGTGGCAGGTGGTACTCTGTGGGAAACAGGGGTGGTCCTGAGGCCTCTGTGCCCCGCCCTGCAGGCCATCCTGCTGCTGGTGCCTGCCTTCCTCCTCATCGGCTGGGGGCACACGCTACCCGTGCTGGGCCTGGGGCTACTGCTCTACTCCTTCGGTGAGTTGGGGGCACCCGATGGAGGGCTGGGTCACACCCCTTCTCTGGGCTAACTGGTGCCTCCCCAATGTCCCCCCCCAGCTGCCTCTGTCGTGGTGCCCTGCCTGTCCTCTGTGGTCGCTGGCTATGGTGAGAACCCTTCCCTTGACCAGGGATGCCCATGGTGGGAGGGACAGGCAGGCACCTGACGGCCTCTCCCCACAGGCTCGCCAGGGCAGAAGGGCACAGTCATGGGCACACTGCGGAGCCTGGGCGCTCTGGCCAGGGCTTTGGGGCCTGTGGTGGCAGCCTCAGGTGAGACGGTGCTCCCCGTGGGACAGCATTCAGGGGCATGCTCTGTCCCCCAGGGACCCAGGCGCCCAGCTCCACTCAAGCCCCCTCAGCTCCCCGTGCCCACCCTCAGCTCCCCAGTTCCAGTCCCGCTAAGGCCACTGCTCAGTCCTGCCATGTGCAGGCCGGACGGGCCATGCCGTGAGCGCCCCTTGTCTCTCCACAGGATACTGGCTGGCCGGGGCCCAGGTCTGCTTCTCAGTGTGCTCAGGGCTCTTCCTACTCCCCTTCCTCCTCCTGCGGAAGCTGGACTGTCCAGCACAGACGCTCAAGGCCGAATAGCTGAGCTGCTGCGTGCGGACTATGGGGCGCAGGAAGCCAGATCCTGGGCCAGGCCCCTGCCCGCCCTCACCCTACAGCTCCCCAGGTGGCCTCACCCCTGCCTTGTCACTCCAAGCACTGACTCCAAGGCCTTCAAGGTTTCTGTCTGTTTTGTAATCAGCAGCACAGGCTGTCCAGGTTTCTGAACAACAAAATAAAGAAGCTATTTTATACCAAGTGCCTTTCTCCAGAGTAGCCTCTGCCTCACCACCCAGCCCCAGGAGAGGCAGCCACAGCTGCGGCCTCCATTGTTCCACTGGCCAGAAGTTTCCCCTCTGCCCAGTGAGTAGGGACCAGATGCAGGGCCCTTGCCAAGTGATATTTGGGCACGTATCCTACACCTTGGCAGGCTGGGGGAAGGGACCCTTGGGCCGTCCCCATCACAGACCCTGTCAGATGTGGGCACCCTGCTGTCTACTGAGCCGCAGTGAGCATGAGATCTGGGGTCTGTTCAAATTGTGGCAAAGGAGCGTCAGCACAGCTTTCTGTGCTCTTCAGGCCCAGCCTGGCAGCTCCTGGAAACCCTGAGGAGGACAACAGAACATCGGGCTAGGCTGTCCTCCCCACCCCACCTTAACAAACCACATTACCTTAGCTCTTTAAGCATTTTAGGGATCTCTTTTTGGAACACGGAACAAACTTCTAGAAATCCTATTAAAAGTGAGCAAAGAAATTAAAACCACTTCTCAGATCTAGACAAGGAAATTGTTTAAAGAATTTTATTTGTGAGTAAAACATGTTACAATGAAGAAAGGACATTTAGGACCTGCCCTCCCAAGTCTGTGTCCATATATGCAACTATATTTCATGTGGTAATACAAAGAATTAAACTACAAAAGTGAAAATTAAGAGTCATTGCATATGTGGCATAGAAGGAAGGGGTGAGAGGAGGGGATGAAGGAAGAGCCCACGACTA
>CAUYRT010106262.1:0-57787 GCA_963574885.1 Lepilemur ruficaudatus
TTGATCCTATCACTACAAACTTTAGTGTTCTATTTACAAACATTTATAGGGTTACAGGTAGAGGAGACCTTACAAAATTAAAGGTGCAGCTTCTCTTGAAGCAGAAATCAGTTCTACAAATTCATACATTGACACACTTGGGAATTTATAATTTTTGCAGGAATGATCAACCTGTTCACTAGTAAGTGAAGTCATAATTTCATTGTGGCTCAAAGTAGCTGAGAAACCCACTGTTGTGAATATGGGGTGAAATCCAGATACCTAATAAGTATAGAGGCACCAAAGTAGAGCACTGTTTTATTCATTGATAATTTTGGGGGGGTTTCTATTTCTACGGGTAAAAAATAAAAAAAACCCACCAAGTTATTTTGATGTCAAACAACCCTAACGCTAATTGAGTAGGATGGTTTACAGTAAAGGCGGTCTCTAATAGATATCAGTTAAATAATTAGCAAAGAACAACATCCATCAGACTTTGAAAATGAATAAATTTTAAAAACATGCTTACAGCAACCCTATCAAATAGGTGGATAGAATTTCTAACCCATTGCTTAGCTATGACTGTCTCAAAGAGGTTGAACACATGCTCCAAGAAAAGTCAATGACCACTGAGAACTAAAATGCCATAGCTTGATTTTGAAACTTAGAATCTGGATCATTTTGTGTCTTAGATGAAAGACTGCCTGGTATTTCAGTACATTTTGCTTTGCACATAGAAAAGCCCTTACCTGGTCACCTAAGAAATGTCCTAAGTCATGCCATTGTCACTGGATAATGTAATCCATTTTGTAGGAGTGAGTAAATGGGCCAAAGGGGCATGTTTATTGTAGTAGAAAACATGTCATGAGTTAGACAAAGTCCGTGTGTCAGTAATTTACACTTCCATAGAGTAATTAGGAAGAAATAAATTTCAAAGAGTACATGGATGAATAGAGAATAAAAAGACAGAATAATCTGATTTACTTCATGGTCTCTATTCTCTTTAATCAATTGATGGCCAGAGATCAGTGTTTATAGTTTAAATGAGTCATATGATAAATCATAGAAGAGAATGAAGTATAAAGAGTCTAATAAAAATTAAATTTTGAATGGTTTTTATTTATTATAAGATTGGCCTATAACCAAACTGTTTATTAACAAATGACTGCAATATATTACTTGAAATTTTCTTCCCTTTATTAAGATTTTCCATGTCAGAAATAATATTTTGCAGCTTATGATCTTTTAATGATATGTCTTAAAAATTGAAAGTACATCAATATCTAAAGAGGATAGTTATAGTCACAAAGGTATGAAAATTAAAAATTAAATTTCTAATTAACATCAAAGGTGAATTTGGAAAGAAGATACAGTAAAACTTTGATTAACAGAAATTCACAGCCAAGCCTTCAATTAATCAGGACTTTTCTTAACTTTAAGAAGAGAACCATATTATAAGAAAATGATCTTATATTAACAATTTGGTATAAAGTAATTTTGGACTAAATTTTGGAATAAATATGTAGCTATTTAGTCCTCTGCATCATATATTATTTAAGAGTAAATAATACAGAGATCATAATCCTACAGCATCGCAAGCTCTTTAGTTTTCACCAAGGATTTAAACTATATTCAACTTGTTAGAAAGTCTAAAATCCAGTTAACGAATATTGCTTAATTCACTTTCAAACACTGATGCCTATTTCACCTTTGTTAATGCTGATTAACTGAACAAAGAGAAGAGTACTATGTGGGCATAAGTGTTCTTAGAGTAGCAGGCACAATAAATGCCTGTGATTATGGAAATGTGAAATTAATGCAAAATTATCTAGATACACTTTCATCAATTACACATTTAAATGTTAAAATAACATTTTAAGTCTTAATGATCTTTTCATGAAGAGACAGGTCATTCCTTTACCTTTGTTAAAGCTGTTTATAATAGAAGACTTGATTTCCACTTAGGGAATGTAGTGGCCATGAGACAGCCAGTTTATTTCTCTGTTCAAAAAGTCAGAAAGGTGTTACTGCATCGGACCATGTGCATGCTCTGATTTTATAGAAACTAGAGACGCATGAGTGTTTCAAGGATCAGACATATGTCAAGAGACTGAGAGAACTGGGGCCTTCTAAAACACCAAATAAGTTCCATGGAACAACCAGGGATTCTAACAGTGTAAATCTTTGCAAACTGTGTGATCAGTCAATCAGAAGTTGAGGGGTCTCTCTATCACCATTTTCTTGAACTTTTCACTCTCTCTTGGTGTTCTCATAAGAGTGCCCTTATGATAATTCTCCCAAGAGACACAAATCCCCCCGCATATTTTTTTCCAAAAATAGGCTCAAACAGTTTTTTCCAAAAACAGCCTCCTGATGAAACATCCATTGGCTCTCATTTTCCATCCACTTTTACCACCTTATCACCTTATTCTGCAGAGTGAACCATCAGGGGCTATAGGAGACAGGCTTTGCAGTAATAAGCAGGTAGGGTGGCCTCTGGTTCTCATTGGTGATTGGCTTATTTGAATAATTTTGTGGGTTGACAGGAAAGTGAAACCCATTAAGTTAAGGATCAGACAGCATGTGGCTTGTCTGGTAGTTAGGAAAACTAGCTGGGTCAGGAGTCTTTCCCACCAGATGGAGGGCATATCTGTTAAGAGGAGCAAAACTCACAGTTAGCCCTTTAGGGGCTCACAGATGTTCAGATAGCACATGGAATCCTAGATCTTACAGTATCTAACTTCACACCAGCTTGTCTGATCAAAGCCATCATTATTCCAACAGTCTACCAACTAGTCTTCATGGAATAGTCAGAAGAATCCTGTTAAAATTTAAGTCAGATCATGTCATTCCTCTACTCAAAACCTCTCCATCAGAATAAAAACCAAATCCTTAAATAGCTTAAAAGGGCTGACATTTCTGGTTCCCGTTCTCTCTCTGACTTTATTTCCTGATACTCCCATTCATTCACTCACTTTGACCTCCATTTGGCCTCAAACACATCAGAAATATCCCCATATCAGGAACTCTGCTCTTGCTCTTCCTTCTGCCTTGAATGCTTTACCTGCCTAATCTTTGCTTACTCATTCACCTCTTTTGAATCACTGTTCATATGCTATCTTTTAAAAGAGGCCTTCCCAAACCTTACTATTATAAATTTTATATATTCTCATTCAGCACGTTATCTACTACACTGCTTTATTTCATTCCCAGTTATCACCATCTAAAATATTACATCATT
Source organism: Lepilemur ruficaudatus (assembly GCA_963574885.1). Taxonomy (NCBI): domain Eukaryota; kingdom Metazoa; phylum Chordata; class Mammalia; order Primates; family Lepilemuridae; genus Lepilemur; species Lepilemur ruficaudatus. The sequence goes on from CAUYRT010106262.1 coordinate 3,221, forward strand.
TACTTATGATTTTTTCACCTCTCTGCACTATGATGTAAGGTACACAAGGACAGGTAATTTATTTACTAGTTCATTCTCATAACAGCATCACCTAAAGCAAATGTTTGGTAGATCTGGGCACATAAGTATTTATTGACTAAGACAAATGAATAAACCTAAACTTGCTTTATTATTTAATTTACATAAGGTAATATAAAATTTCAAAATGTTTTTCAAATATTGAACATTAATTTTCCTTAAAAAAACAAAAATAATGGACATTAGCTTAGATTAGTCTTTTTGTTGAAATTTGTCATGAAAGAAATAAACGTTTAAATGCTTAGATCTTTCTTAGAGGATGCTTCATTTCTACATAATTCTGCCAAAATTTTGAATTTTATAAAATATATTTTATAATTTATTATAAAACCCCAGGAGTAACCCAGAAGGGTTGGGAAACACAGACTGGAAGTTACCCTTTGGGGTTAACCGTGGCCAGTGAGAGACAGAAAATAGGAAGGATCCATCAGATCAAATCAGTGGCCTTCAACTCAATGGTTCATACAGCTTCTCCAAAGATCCTCCACGTGGCCAGGCTCTGATTTCTGCTGAAACTGTATCCAGCTCTGTAAGGTCTCATCTTATTTTTGCTTTTCCTCCTTCTCTGCCTTACATCCCCCTTTTCATCATTTTAGCAAATTACATCTTTCAGGAAAGTGTTGGCATATATGTACTTTTATTCAGGCTTAACTTTTCTAAGGAAAACAGGCTACAATACTTTTCTATTCCAGGACAAAATTTTTCCAAGTAAAAGAAGTGGCTATTTCTTGAAAAGAATCTACAATCTAGTTAGTAAGGCACAGTTTACAGAATATTAAATAACATAGAATCAACAATTAGAGAATAAATCCATACGGAAAAGCATGTGTGGTACAAATAATAAGAGCAACAAGATTGGGAGAAACAGTGTGATTGTGATAGGTTAGCACATCAGGGAATATTGATCTTAAAGTATTTAAAAATATGGCTTGGAACAGCATAAATTTCAGGGAATTGCAGCCTGGAGAAAAGCCTGGAATGGGGATATGCTGTGGGATTGTACCTGCATAAAAGGGAGAGTGAGGAGACTGAAGGAGAGAATTTCTCTCAGGTGATAATAAAAAGCAATTTAGAATAGGTAAGGTATAGGAGGAATGCAAAGGGACTTTGTGAAGAGAGGTGCTTAAAAAAGTATAATAAAATATCTAGCTTTCCATGTACAAAAGGAGGAGATGAGCAGATATTATGGTACAATATGAAACTCTTCCAAGGGTTTCCCATAATGTTCTCCTGACTTCACTCTCAGTGAATGTGTGTGTGTGTTTCCTATGTGTATATACATACATTTCTATTCAAATAACATTATCCATTCCTTTGAATTATTTTGTTAAAATACAAGTTAGTCAAAGAAATGAATATTTTAACAGATGAATAAAATTAGGAAGTATAAGGCTGCAACAGGGGTCATTTCTGGTAAAGTAAGCCTACAAGAAAGGATAAAATGAAGAATGCTTTGAAGCCACAAAAGCTAATAATAGTCCAGGGACTTGAGGAGCAATTGTGCCATGAATGGATGAAGGCCACAGAAGAGAATGCCAAAAGATGCGGGAGACTCCATCTGTCTTACAGTGTTGCCCAGGAACAACCTTGACATAGAATAAATGTAGTAAAAAAAAATTCAGGAGTGAAAATAAATTGCAGGTGATATAAAGGCATATAAATAGTAGATAGCATTTCCTCTGTATTCAGTGTAACTCATGTACTTTTACTGTCTTGTCATAGATTAACAACTTGGCAAAAGCCTACACTGGACAGTAAAATCCATGGAGCCAGCAACCATGATTGTTTTATTCATCACTCTGTACCAGAACTTGGAACAGCACCTGTCACATAGGATTCAACAACCATCTATTAAATCAATGGATTGATTTTCTCAGAGGCTATCAAACTTTTCTTGGTTCTCAGTAGTTTAGGATCTCAGTAATTTTTCATGGTCCCTTTTAGCCAAAAGAAATAACTAACAGTTTTTGTTTATTAAATAACAAACAGCCAAAAGGCTCTATATCTCCTAATAGCATCACCTTGGGGATTAGGATTTCAACATATTAATTTTGACAAATTTTCAGTCTATAGCATTTTTCAAATTAGTAATCATCTTGATGTCCAACAGATACTGCTATTTTTTGCCTAAAAATTTAACATATCCTTCAGTGCTCCTGAAAGTTGCTATTTGGAAACCTCAGAATTGGGATAAAGTCAATTAAAAAGTTGTCCTTTAAATTTCAGAATTTTTATATAGAAAACATAAGCTACCTTTTAATATCTTCAGTATAGAAAGAAAAAGAAATATTAACAAAAAATGTAAAAATTAGGAATGATACCCTGAGTGATGTCACTATATTTTTAATTACATTAAAGTTTCAAAAGCTATTATATTTCCCACAATCATAATTAATTTACCATGTCCAAATTTTTCAAATTTTATCCATCAAAGATTTATAAACAGTCTAAATATAGACTTTAAAATAGAATAAGGTCACAATAATTAAATCATGACCTAATCACTTCCCAAAGGCACCACCTCCAAATACCATCATATTGGGGATTAAGTTTCAACACATGAATTTCATAACTCTATCTAGATCCTGCATAAATAAACTTACAAATGGTGTATCAGATTTTTGATAGGAAAAGATGTAGAAGAAAAAAATGACTAAAATAAAATGATATATGATGAATGTATTTACTTTTCATATTAAGATGACTACTTTACAGGAAGCAAATCTGTTGGGAAAGGCAATCCTTGCCCTTTCTTGCTAGGGAGGACCAACATAGTTTCTCTTTAGCCAGGCCATTTCTCAGGGGTGTGTTTGCAATGAGCAACCTTAAGGGATAAGGTTTGCAGAAGACTTGTTTCTGCTCATAATAAATGTGGTGAATCCTTCAAGCTCAGTATTCCTCTCCTGTAACACAGCTCACTGCGTGTACATGTATTCCTCATGGGTCCTTTGTTTTTCTATGGAACTTGAATGATATAAATGAACATGAAACTCTGGCCACTGTTTTTTCTGTAAGAAAGTCCTTTGGCTCTTTCCCCGGTGTCTTGTATCTTCAGCCAGCATCCATGAAACAGGAGCACACTAAATTGTTAGCTTATAAGTAAGGTAAAATCCTAGACTGTGGGATTCTTGACAATTTTATCAAAACATATGTCTCAAATTATTTACGAAACTGCAAGAAGATATAAAATTTAAAAAGAATTTTTGTTTTCTTTGAGTCACATCACAATGGTACTTACAAGTGTCAGGGTGGCAGTCTGCCCTCAGTTCTTGGTATGCTCTTGGCCAAAGATTGGGAAGACGCACCAGAGTGTCAAGTCCAGACTATTATCCTGATCCTCTGACATCTTGCTTGGAAAAATCACCAGCAGGCTAATGCAATAGAGTAACATCGGGCAGGAAGCAGTTTCACTGGAGCAGCTCTTTGTTGTAGAATAAAATGGATCTGTCTCTGAAAGTGGAGAGAGAGACAAACCAACTCACTGACTCACCCACTGACCTATCCACTCTCTCACTGACTTCTCAGATCATTTCCTTTTATTAGCCCAGTCTGGGAGAAGGCTTTTGGCAGGTGTGGGATGTTAACAAATGATCAACAGATGCCCTCAAAATCCCATTTGCAGATATGAGCTCCTTCTCCTAAAGCCCACTTGGGTGTGTGAACCACAATGAAGATCCAAGCTGATGGCACAATAATTACTCTTAGGTTACTCTAGGTCACTTTCTCAAGCCTATCATGTCTGACCTGGGAGAGTCCCAGATTGATAAAGCATTCTCTCCTTCCCCAGGTGTAGCAGTTGCTCAGGATAGGATTAAGGGTGGGGCAGCACAAAAATGAAGTGCCCACCCTTATCCTTCTTCCCAGGTGGAACCACTGCTAGAGGCAGCACCAAAGCAGGGAACTCTTGCCCCAGGAAAAGCTGGAGATCCTATCTACCTAACAAAACCAGCAAAGATGTAGTTATTGTTTATTAACAAGTGTCTTATGAGGAATCATGCACAGTATACAAATTTCCATTATATATTTTAAAACTTCTAAGAAATTATTTTGCTACCAAACTAAAAAAAACTATTTATTTTTAGAAATATTTATTTTTATTTATATTTCAAAATTTCAATTTATTTATATGGAGAAATATTACCTATTTATTCACATTTATTTTGACCCAGTCTGTATATTTTTCTTTCTTTATCTCCATGTAAAATTCAATTGACAGGTCCACATGTATTAACTGGTATGGTTGAACTTCTGATACAAATGATAATATATCCTAAAACTTATTTCATGTACTTATTTTTTTATATTTTGATGAATTTAGGAGTACATGTGGGTTTTGTTACATGGATGAATTGTATAGTGGTTATGTCTGGGTTTATAGTGTACCTATCACCAAATAGTGTAGTTTTTGCACAATTGCAAATTTCACCAGATGGCTAGTTTTTTTTTTCCCTCAACCCCTGCAATCCACCCCCCTGATTCTGAGCCTCCAATGTCCATTTAGGTACTTACTTATTAATCTAGGAAATAAATATTCCACAAGTTTCCAAATAATATCCCTTCTTAAAAGAAAACAAAATTTTTCTAAAACTATCTAGCTACTACCCTTAAGAAACACAAAGTTAAAAAAAAAAAAAACTGTAAAAAGTTGACTGAATGTTTATCCACTTGCTTACTTCATGGGATTTTTGTAATTATATGAGGAATATTAAGTATTTTCATAAACTAAGCTGTCAGACAAACCAAGTATTATCTCTATTACATGAAAAAATTACTAATTTTTAATAATTCAACCCAGCACAAATCCTATATCCAAGGCACTGGTCTTCTATAAAATAGCTTAGGGTACCTCAATGCATACTTCAGTCCTAATTGATAAACTATTGGATGATGCCCTATGTGGGATATATAGCAATAGAGTAATTTAACCACTTTATACTTAATGTATCATTTTTATCAGTATCATCTAGAAGGTCCTATGTAAAGAAAAACAGACTAAACAAACAAAATAAATCTTTGTTGATGACATATTCCTCTTTATCTACTTTCTTATCTCTCTGCTTCTCTTATAGCTAAAATTTTAAAAGAATTTTGGGGGTAAATACGCAATTCACAATACAAGGAGTATATATTGGGATTCTTCAGAGAAATTGACTCAATAATGTGTCTGTGCACGTGTGTGTGTGTGTGCGTGTGTATTTGGCCCATTTATTTATAGATATGAACAAGTTCCAAGATCTGCAGTGTGAGATAGCGAGGTGGAGACCCAGGAGAACTGATGGTTTGGTTCTAATTGGAATCTAAAGGCCTAAGAACAGGTGAGCCAATGGTGTAGTTTCTATCTGAAGACCAATCGGTCCAAGTCCCAGTAAAAGCCAATGTTTCAGTTTGTATCCAAAGGCAGGAAAAATATTTCTCTTACTTGGGTTAAGGTCAGCCTTTTTTTCTGATTCAGACCATTACTGATTTGATGAGGTCACCCACATTAGGGAGAACACTCTGCTTTATTCAATTTATGGATTTAAATGTTAATCTCATCCAAAACACCCTTACAGAAACACTAAGAATAATGTTTGACCAAATATCTGGGCACCCCATTGCCCAGTCAACACTAAAATTAACCATCACAGAGTATAATCATACCATTTGTAACTTAATGTTTATTTCCAGCTCCTACTCCCCTGAAGAAATGTAATCATAGTCAAATGGATTTGCCGGATTTCCTACGGCTGTCCAGAAGTTCCCAGAAGTTTCCACAGATCTTGTGAAAGAGAGAGTGCCCATCTAATCTTGATGTCATTTGTCCACACAAGCATCTCTTGAGCCCTCCATTGTCTTCCTGGTCACTTGTGTTTGAATATGTGATTTCTCATGAAACTCCCTGTTTTCCCAACCATGTGGCTACTTCAGGTTTAGGAGCATTCACTGGTACTTTCCATGCCATGATTAGGTACCTGGAAATTATCCTACTGCTTCAGTACTACTCTTAGAAAAAGAAAACTAAAATGATGCTGTCAAGAAGCTAAGACATCTCAGCTGTTCCTTTTTCAGAGACTTTCTGTCTTCCCATGGTTTTGCTCTTGAAGACAGGTGTAATTATTTTCTACAAAGAAATCCAGACATTTATCTAGCTTCATATTCCTCTGTCCAGCCCAGGACATCTGGTGGAGGTACACGGGTGTGAAAATGCAAGCACTGCTCTGCTTCATGATGTTTCTCTTAAATACTTTGTCCATGTAATGGCTTAGGTTTTTGGAACCAAAGATAGGGACACTTTTTTCTCTGCTCTCCTTTCTCTCATATCTCCCTTCTGAGGATATGAATCTGATGCTTACAGGAATAAAATGAGAGATAGACAAAGAAAGAAATGAAATATTGAGAGAAAAATAGAAGAATCAGTAGGGTCTCAGAATATCATCCTGTTACATAACTTGTCTATACTTCATGCCTTTATATTATCATGTTGTTAAAAAGCCTTGAAATGTTTCAATAACTATAACTATTTGTGGAATAATGCCTACAGAAATGTGTCTGTATACCAAAAAACACACTTATTGTAATTCTTTAAACTTATTTGGAAAATAGAGTAATTATATGACATATAACATAATTATACAGAGCCCAAAGCAGGAACTAGACATTGTTGGGTGGGCATATTCCTGGTCCAACACATAAGAGATCTGTGACTTGATAAGTCATTTCACATCTTGCACTCTAATTTTCTCATCAATAAAATGGGAATGATAATAAACCATTAATGGGTATTACAGGCCTAAGTAAGATCACTTTGAATCTCCGGAGAGAGCCTGAGCCAATAAATGTTTACCTAGTTCCTTCTGTATCATCTTTTAGTTTCTTTATTTCTTCCAAATACCCAATGTACATAGCCTATATGCCACTATAAAAATAGTTCATCTTGGAGTTGCTATTTCCCTTACTTCTAATCATTTATTTTTCTTTTCACTTATTATTCATTCTTTGTATTATTTTTTCCATTTTCTCATCTACTTCATTTTATTTTTACCCACACTATATATTACTCTATTTTTATGTATCTATATTTGATTTAGACAAAAATAGGTGCACATTTTAGAATAAGTTGAGTGTTATTTTTCAGATATGTAGAGACTAAGACTGCTGTACTGTCATAAAATACAGAAACACTATAGTTTTCAGCATTTCTGTTATCAAAGAACATAGATTTCAGAAGCAAAATAAATTACACTGAACTTCTTTAACTTCAAATATTTCTTCTTAATTTTATTCTTTTATTTAAATATTATATACAAGATAAAGAATTTATTTTATATTACTGGTCTCAGTGCCATCATGTAGTAGTGTGTCTCTAAGTCAACTATTTAGAATCCTGATTGCTCTCAGCTAAGCTGTGCTAACCAAACAGCAGCGGTAGGTAGGAAAGTACTTTTAACAATATCACAAACATGTTTACTCTTCAGCACAGAGCTTTTACTGCATATACTTCTTATATACTCATGGTAACAATTTTCCACAGACTATAGTTCTAAATAATGGCTAATTTTCTAGTTTTATTCAGGAAAAAAAAAAAACAGAGGCAGTAAGATAGCAGAGAAGGATGGATAAATTCGAGAGGGAAGTAAAAACATGAAAACTAGTTTTTATGAAGATTGACAGCCTCGTTTATTATAAACAAATTCTTAGTTACATCCATTCTTGACCAGGCAATATTGAAAACAACCGTCATGGCCATTTAATTCTACTCAATGACTTAATCATAACCAGTCTGTAAATGTAACGTAAAGATTATCTAGTGTCCTGTGATCCTGACCAAAAATAGAATCAGGTTTACATTTATGATAATAGGTGAGTGAATCCAAGCCTAAGAAAGAATTTAGCCCTGTTTAAGAATTCTTCATTATTTCTAGAACCTATAAAGCGACACTACATCAGAACACAAACTTGTCTATCAGCTAGGGCCATCACAAGTGCCCTAGATTTTCTCTCTCTCTCACTCTGGTTCAACCAGTAGGTATCCAATGGAGGAAGATTCGTAAAGGTTCGCATTGTCGTCATTGCTGGTTTCATTGTACTTGTACTACTTTAGTCTTCCTTGAGCAGAGCAAAATAAATAATTTATCCATTGACTATAATACTTTGGTAAAGAAAGCCATAAGATGATGGGAATCAGATGGTATAATGTTTCTTTGAGTACATTAAAACACTTTCTGCCTGCTTGGGGTTTTATTACTGATCTAAAAGCTTTGTTTTCTTTTGCAGCATCTTTTATTATTTTGTATCATTTTCTAACATTTATATTATCTCACCAGCCATTAGTTACCCACTACTTCCAATGCATTATCTTATGCCTAGAGATACTTTCCAAATATATATTTCCATTACAGCAATTTTTGCTCCTTCATTTTGTTTGTGCTTGAACATTTAAAATGTTCCAACATCAAGGTCTTCACCAATAGGCATCGCCTTCAAAAGCAGAAGTATTTCTTTATTTTAGGCTTTGTATTATACATTATCAATTAGAGGTAGGTTTTCATTTGTTTGTTTCATTTTTGTTTGTTCTGTTTTAATACAATCTTGTACTGATTCACAGTAAATGGTATCTAAGACTAATGCTTCAGGATTGGGTCTCAGTGGAAAACACTCTAGAAGTTAACATATATGCTAAAATCCTCCACACAACTGTATCTACAGTATTATCCATCCACTCTTCCTTCCCATCTCAATATTGCCATGAATACCGACTAGTAAATATTACTGCAGTTATTTTGCAATAAGGGTCTGTGCAGAGGTTGCCTTAGGTCCCATTCCCATCTTCTGTTACAAACCTTTATGTGTGCATGTGCATGTATGGACCCATAAACACATGTGTATACTTTTGAATTGTCCTAGTTTTTGTCTTGTGGACTATAGAATTCCACTCTCATTCTCCAAGTAGCCACTTTCAGACTAGAAACTAGATTTGATCTGAACTCCAGGTTTTAACTGTCTTGGTTCCTTAACTGAAGGTGTAAAGCAGGTATTAAGGCATTTCCCATACCAAACCCAGGCATTGAGATACTCTACCCCACACTGACCTCAGCACCCTGGGGCCCTACTTGTTCAGGAGATAAGATTGAGAAGAAATTTTATGAGATTTCAATTTGTTATTTTAAAATGTATTAGAATGGTTGCCATTTTAACAAAAACCTGAAACATTAGTTTGATTCCATTTTTGGTAAAATATAAAAATAGAATATTTTTACTATAATTGTAACAATATGCTCAGTCTAGAAATCAAAGCGAAGCTTAAAAACAGGATAAAAAAATAAGGCTTGCTTCCACTTAAAATATTTTCACTACTGAAGTAGTTAAATTGTATTTAGATACATTAATGAGCTGTACCATTTAGCTCAGTATCAGCACAAGGGCAAGTGCTTCTAGATCACACGTGCACACACACACACACACACACACAGTTTCTGGTAAATTATTTAGCGGTTTCAGCACAGCTGCACTGTGTGAGTACTTATTAATTGCCTGTAAAATCAGCAAAATATGTTCAGTAAGTGCCAGCTTGGCATATATTGTACATAATCACACATTTGAGCCACACAGTTGTTTATGTCATTTTTATAATCATGCTAATAATTACTAGACAACTAAATTATTCAGCAAACTATAAATGTTATATTTAATTACTTTCTCAATTTTTGCAGGTTACCATGGAGATAAAATTGTTCACTCAATCTATAAATTCAGTTCTTTTATAATTTCCATCTGTATCAATATGAATGTGGAATGAATTAATAAAACTGGTAAGCATGTGCAAACAAGTTAGTACTTTCTTGATATGTTTTATATTCACATCACTTCTATATGATGCAGTGAAAATTTATCAGGTTCCCTCTAACATCTTCAAAGCATTCCTGAGCTCTGAAAATTAAAGGAAGAGGAATAAAATAAATCTTTCATAAGATACAATTTCCACCTTCTGTCAGGAACTAACTGATTAGAAAACTCTTTATAGGCTAAACCAACCATTACATTTTTATGGTTCTGTATATTTCTAAACATAAAAAAATAAAGCTTTCTCACTGTAATCTATCCCCATACAGTAAATACGACTATGGTCCATAGCAGAAGTCTGTGTAACAATTTATCATGTATCTATTTTTGGGTTTTTTTTTTTTACATTATCTTTTTTATAAGGCTGAAAATTTTCCTAAGAATATTGCTGCAGCCAAAATTATTTATAACTTAAAACTATCTTGTGATGAACACTGAACATGTGCCTATCCTTCCCATAAAGCACCAGCATTCATCTTACCAAATATTGAGTATAAGAAACTCGGGTCATTAAAATGAGTTGCCCTTCTTTTAGGTAGCAGTTATTTGAGACATCCAAAGAAGAACTCAGAGCCTTAACACCACTTTTATATTCTGGTTGTATTGGAAAATTTAAGACTATATCGTAATTTAATAAAATCTTGGACCTTTATATATACAATTCTAACATGTCAGTGCCCTTCACAGGTGATAAAAATCCCGCAAGGTTCTTGGGCTTATCTGTCTAGGACACATTTGAAAAGATATTCACACTAAAATGTCCCAGTCCATTCTAGGGTTATTTATGAACAGGAAAAGCCTAAAACATGCTCAAACTTTGGATTGAGTTAAATATATGTAAATGCCATCTATTGACTCATTTGTCAATATTCTTTTATACAATTGTTGATTTAACATAAATTTTAAAAATACCTGGTAAAATAATAACATAGTTGTTAAAAATTTACCACCACTTTTACCAATACTTATTCAAAACACAACTGAATAGTCAGAAGCTAATAACACCATGATCCAATTTTTCAACAATGTTGGAGAAAGGGCATAAATAAATGCCAGAAGCCATAGTAGGAGATGAAATGTTATTAATGTCATAATATTAAGCAAGGTTCTAAAAAACTCAAAGGAGAGATTTAATTTCTTTAAAACTCCTTTTGACAAACTTTTTATTTAATTGAGAGCTCTGTATGATAAAATATAATTAAATATCAAAACATGGCCAAATCATTCAAGCCTGCATTAAATCTTTCCTAGATTACTGATAAAGACTCCCACCTGTTTTTACTGCCTCTAGTCTGCCCCTTTCCAAGCCAAATTCTATACAAAATTGGAGACATTTTTAAGAGCACAAATTATATATACTACCATCTCACTTCTACTGTCCCCAGTTTTCTCTAGCATTAACTCTAACACCATTAACATGGCATAAAGGTCTATTCCATAATAGATGATGCCCTTGATTAGCTCCCTGGTTTCCTATCTCGGCACTTTCCCTTCACACTCTATCCACACCAGCTATATGGAATTTTAATTTAGGTCTCAGGTATATCATGTTTTATTTAGTTTCTGGATCTCTACACATATAATCCCTTAGTTCTAAAAATATATTTTCCTCTCTCTTTTTCTAGATAATTTCTAGTGAAGCCTCTTGTCTCTGATTAGGTGTCACTCCTTAAGAAAATGTCCCCTACTACTTTACAATTATATTAAGTGCCTTTCCTATGTCCTTATTTAGTACCTGTGCTTTACCCACGGTAGTATACGCCATAATGAATTTTACTTCTTTGTCTGTTTTCTCTGTTAGACTATAATTTCTTTAAGGGTTTGGATTTCTCCCAGGAATTAAATTTCTCAGCCTTAGATAATAAGCAAATAAACATGATTATTTATATTCAATAAATATTAAAATAAAATAAAAATTAACAGGACTTCCTGTACTATATTAAAGATTCTCAAGTCTAAAATTTGAGTCTTGAAAGAAAATAAATCCTTAATGTAAATGTCATCTTACAATACTTATGGGACTTATTCAGGCTCAATTATCTGATCCATGCATAAGGCTAAAATATGAGGGGAAATGCAGATTATAATTGTTAGACAATGCAGATTATAATTTATTTTGTATCTCATGAATATATAACTAAGTATACAATTGATCACAGGAAAATAGGCTTAGCATCAAAATTAAGAATCAGGATACTAACAAGATTTTTTATTTCCTTTATATTTTAGATTAAATTAGGAAAAGATAAGCAAATTAGCAAGGACATAAGATATAAAATCACTGTGACATAGAGAAAAGAGTTTGGGATTTATTTATTTTGCCAATTAAAAGATGACTTAAAAATTATGTAATGCCATTAAAAGTTATCTATAATGCTATCTATATACATTATCTTAACACTGATTAATATTTGTTACTCACATTATAGATCTACTAAATTACTTCTCAATTTTAACTTTTCCCCCTCCCAATCTTTGCCACTCTTCAGATACCATTTTCTTCATTGTTTGCTTAAAAATCCAACAAACTGCCAAATTGTCCCTGAAGTCTTCTCTGTGGTGTGGGGAGACAAATCAACTTTCTCAGCCATCCCTGGAACTCTGATATTGATGCCTCTCTCTCTAGGGGCTGCAGTGAAGATAAATTACCAGTTGTCATATTTTAAAAAGTACGCCTTTTAGCTCTCCAGACTATAGTAAATGAATACAATGACTTAAAATAGTAATAAATTGGGGTTTATCATTAATGCCGTCCCTGCATTGGCATGTCAATATCAAAGGGCATTCTAGCAAAGAAAACGACTAATACTAAACTTCAAGCTGAGATACAGATAATATTTATGTGTCTTGCCTAACAACTGAGGGGAAAAAAATCAAGTGTCATGAAAGTAACAGCAAGTGATCAGCATAAAAATTAAAAACTGAAAGGGAACACATAGAGATTCGGGAAAAGGCAAATTCTGGTAAAATTCAGAGTTAAGTCAGGAAGGACTTTCCAGGTGCTTAGAACCGAACCCAAGCTGTGCAAATTAATACCTGTTGTACTGTTGATTCTCAATAAATACTGCTGAAATAATTAGTTCAGATAAGTCTGGAGTTCCACCATGAATCTACGTAGCTAAAGGAGTCTATAACCTCTCTGGAGAAAAGCCACCCTAGATAAATAAAAGCAGGTAAGTTTGAGTATAATATGATGACCTTTATTGAATCATTGGAGGCTAAATTCATGGATGTATTAATATATCTAACTCCTGAGCAAGGGGAGCTTCAAATAAAAAACAGAAAGGCCTATTTCACTAAAAACTCTGTGCCATCAGGACATAAGTAAACATTTCTTTGAATCTAACATAAAGTAAAAGAAGTGAGAGAGAGAACTTATTCTCACTTTAGTGGTAGTACTACATAGCTCTTTATGTATGTTAAGAGCATCTGAGTAGAGAAGGTAAATTTGATATGCATTGGAGAGGTGCAGTAACTTCTGTTAAAATATTTAGGACGCTTGAGTTTCTCTTTACTGTAGGAGACCACACTCCCGGTACAGACAACCAGTATTATGTACACTGAGCTATTAAGAGGGTTTGTTTATGTGAAAGTGTCTGGCCCATAGTAAAGGCTCAATAAATAACAACATTATGTTTTTTATTCTGTCTACATATACTCCCTTAATGTTCTCATTAGTTTTCATAGCTTTAAACACCATCTATAACCTTAGGATTTAGGCTGTATCTTGAAGGTGAAATTAACAGAAATTCCCTGGATTGACTGTGGAGGGTGATGAAAAAAGGGAGAAGTCAAAGATGGACTCCAAGGATTTTTGCTTGACCAATAGAAAGAATTGAATACCCGTTTACTGAAATGAAAAAGATCTCAGAGGAAAGGTTTTCAGTTCTTCCCTCTTCAGCATGATACTAGCCGTAGGTCTGTCATATATGGCTTTTATCATGTTCGGGTATGTTCTTTCAATACCCAGTTTTTTGAGATTCTTATCATGAAGTAATGTTGAATTTTATTGAATGCTTTTTCAGCATCAATTGATCATATGGATTTTGTTCCTTATTCTGTTAATATGATTATCCCATTTATTGGTTTGCGTATGTTGAACCATCCTTACCTGAAATGAATCCTACTTGATCCTGAGAGTGACATTTTTTGTTTCTTTTAAAAAATGTTAATAGATTTAGCAGTAGGGATCATTGGGACTCCTGTATCTGAAAGTCTATGTCTCTTGCTAGTCTTGGGAAGTTAATCTATTACTTCCTTAAATAGGAATTCTAAACTTTTTGATCTCTCTTTCTCCACAATACTAATAATTCATAAGTTCAGTCTCTTTATGTAGTTCCAGACATCTCAAAGGCTTTGCTCATTCTTTTCTATTCTTTTTTTCTTTATTTTTGTCTGATCAGTTTATTTCAGAAGACCTGCATTCAAGTTCTGGGGTTCTTTCTTCTTCTTGGTCTAGTCTATTTTTGAAGATTTTTAATGTGTTTTGTATTCCTTTCAGTGAATTTTTTGGCTCTAAAATTTGTTTTTTGTTTGTTTAAAGATATCTATTTTCTTGGTAAATTTGTCATTCATCCTGAATTGATTATCTTATTTAATTAAAATGGTTTTCAGATTTCTCTTGCATCTCATTAGACTTCTTTAAAATCTGTGTTTGGAATTCTTTATCTGGCATTACAAGGAATTCTTTTTGATTGGGATATGCTGCTGGGCAATTGTTGTGGTCCTGTGGTGAAGTCTTATTGCCTTGCTTTTTCATGTTTCCTGTGTTCTTCCATTGATATCTGTATATCTTATGTAGCAGTTGCTTGTTCTGATATTTTAAATTGCTTTTGAAGGGGAGAATTTTTTCCTGAAGATGTATATATGTTGTTGACTTAGTGGAACACTTTGGCTTTCATTCTGGGTGCCTGCAGTAGTGTGATCTTTGTATCATTTCTTAGGCAGTATACATGGTCAACGGCATCTGTGATTTCCTTAGAACAGTTATTAGTTGAGTTTGTGGAAGTTTTGTTGGGGACTTGAATGCCATCTGAGCCAGTCTTTGGGCCCCAGTGGTGGAAACAGTGGGCTGAGTATGTCTGATTCTAGGCCCCAGATCGGCTTACGCTGGCAGTGATGTTAATGTAACCAGGGAGGTCAATTCTTGGGCCTTTAGATGGCTTGCTCAGAAGCTAGTAGTTGAAGCAGAGGACCAGGTATGTGGGTGGGTTCTCAGGCCTCTGAGCAGCAGATGTGAAGTGGGGGTGGAAGTAGCAGTTGTAGAGCCACCCATTGAGACCTAAGTGGTCTGTGTTGGTGTTATTGGTAGGTGCAGTGAGTTGGGCAGGCTAGTCCCCAGTCCCACAGCTTCCTGTAATAGGGTGGTAAGTATTGTCCTAAGTGTGCTTAGGAGACCTTGGTGTCTCCTGTCCCTTTCCAGCAGGATGGCACTATAGCCACATCACCTTGAACTTGGCCCAAGGGCAGGGCAAGGCCCAGCATTAAACTCTCAAAATAGCACCTTGGGCCTATGACTACAGAGGGTGGGATCCCTTCCATGCAAACAGCCTATGTAAGATGAAGGGGGAAATGCAGTCTGCTCACAATTCTCTTTCACAGCATCATGTAGCACAGCAGTGGGAATTGTCTTTAGTATGTGTAGGAGAGCTTGGACTTCCCTGTCCCTCCTCAACTGGGTGGGGCTGCAGCTGGGCAAACTGAACTCAGTCAGAGGGTGGAGTGTAGAGTACTGGCCAGCTTTAAATCCTCAAAATGATGACATGGGCCTGTCACCAGAGAGGGAGTCATCCCTTCCAGACAAACAGTGTATGCAAGATGCTGGGAGAGTGCAGTCCACTCACAACTCAGTCCCATACAGCAGCCTGCAGGATGGTGGGCACCATCCCTGATGCATATGGGAAAGCCTGGTTTCCCTGCCCCTCTCCAGCCAGGCTGCTATATCAGCCTAAATCAACCTCAGGGCAGGGTGCAGCCCAGTGTCAAACTCTCAACATGGTGCCTTGGGCCTATGACTGATGGTAAAGGCTCAGCCCCTACTCAGGCAAGCTGTATGGAAAGCGCTGTTTTTTCACATCTCAATCTAGTAGCAGCCTACAGAAGGGCAGTGGGGACCTTCCCAGGAGCGTGTAGGAGCACCTGGGCTTCTCTATTCCTCGTCAGAGCCAAGCAGTGACTGCAAGCACACCCACAGTTCCCTGGTTTCTAGTCTCTCAGAAGGGTACCCAGCTCAAGCTGCTCTAAGCTCAGATGCCTATGGGATTCCATGTGGTTCTCTTCCTAGAGCAATGCCTCTGTGCAATCTTCAGATAGCTCCCTGTGTTAGCCCTGAGACCTGCATGAGTTAGGTAGCCAAGATCTTAATAGGTTGTCTGAATGTGGAGCCCTGAGGGCTTCTCTTTACTGTTTCCCCACATCCAGGAGTTTCTCCCAGCTCTTAGCCAGGCCAGGCAAGTTGTCTTGAACCTTCTCTTATCCACTTTTGGTGCTTCCCATTGCTTCCTTGGTGAATCCTAGTGTTCCTTCCTAGCTGATCTGTTCAAAATGTCAGTATCTGCTTACTATTCTGGTTACTCTCTATGGAGGATTCACATACTACCTGTGTCTAATTGGCCATCTTTCTAGACCTTTGAGAATCATCATGTTAATGAGTTGTTGAACTCAGTTTGCTAGTATTTTGTTGAGGATCTTTGCATCAGTGTTCATCAGTGATAGTGGTTTGTAGTTTTCTTTTTATGTTGTATCCTTGTCTGGTTTTGGTATCAGTGTAATGCTAGCCTCCCAAACTGAGTTTGGAAGTAATCCCTCCTCCTCAATTCTTTTGAATATTTGAGTAGAATTGGTATTAGTTTTTTAAATGTTTAGTAGAATTCAGCAATGAATCCACTAGGTCCTGATTAGTGATTGAAATTTTTATCTATCTTATTATCTTATTATGATTCTCTCATATACAGTGAAAATTATTATACTATTGACATAATCATTACTCTATGTATAGCACCTCTCGTTTTATTAATTTATTGTTTAAAATCCCATCCTTCTGCTCATTTTATTCTCCCAAATCCAAATATTCTATTGTATTAAATGGATATCTTTGTATTTTATATGTCCATTTAAAAATATGCAAAGATATCTTGTGAGAATATTTTAAATACACATAAATTATCTTTCATTAAGACCACATTCTGTTTCTTACTGTAGTCATTCAGCATTGTGATTTTAAAAGTTATTGGTCCTCCTAAGTTTATAGCTAGTTTGTATTTCTAACATTTTTAGGATTCTATAGCATATATCCACCATAATTTATTTGTACAATCTCCAATTAGGGACAAAAAGATCACTTTCAACTACTACTTTATCATATTTGGCTTTTTTTGCACTGTTTTTAATATACACAGCCAGATGTGAGATAGATATATAGAGAGTATAAATATAAATAACTTGACAATGTACTAAGATGTTGCATATCAAAATGGCCAAAGCAGTGTAGATTCTTACAATAATGCATGAATGTTTACATTCAAGTTTTCCAAAATTCTTACTACCACTTGGCATTATCCTTAAAATATATATATATGTATGTGTGTGTGTGTGTATATATATATATATATATATACACATGTAGTTGTGTGTATACATATATTTATATATATATATATATGTATAATTTGGTTTCCAAGTTTTCTAATTGCTTCTTTTTTTATATTTTCTATCTTTTTTTTTTTTATACTTCTTCCTAACTGTAAAGTTTACTTTCATACGTCAATTTGGCTAGGCCAACATACAAGAAATTTGTTTAACAATATTCTAGATATTTCTGTGAAGGTATTTTTTGGGTAGGATTAACATTTAAGTCAGTAGACTTTGGATTGGCAGTCAGTAAAGTGGATTGGCCTTATCTAAACAATGGAAAGGCTTAAGAAAAAGACTGAAACTCCTCTGAAGAGGAGGCAATTCTTCCAGCAGACTACCTTTGGACTCAAACTACAACTCTTCCTCAGGTCTCCATTCTGCCAGCCTACCCTACAGATTTTGGACTTGCCAACCTTCACAATCACATGAGCCAATTCCTCAAATAATCTTTATAAAATCTCTCCTCTCTCTCTACCCTTTCTCTTTCTATATATATACATGTGTATGCACACACACACACACACACACACCCCTATATTTTATTGGTTCTGTTTCTCTGGAGAACACTGACTAATATACTAACTTTCGTAATATTTTTAGGGGCTGTTACATTTGTATTTAATTATTAATATAATTATTAATATTTAAAAGAACTTAATATAATTAAAGTTCTTTCAGAAGTTCCATTATTGCAAGTTTAGGTGAAATGAATTCATTTTTCTGTTTGTTGATTTTTTTTTCAGCTACATTTGTTAGAATTACATTTCTTCATTTTGAAAATGTCTTACTTTTCATTTGAAGTTCTTTGTTATTATTTATCTTCTTCTATTATTCTCTCATCTGCTTCCATCCTATCCATTTTGGAATTTGCCTTCACTTGGCTCCCTGGTCCCTCAGTCTAAAATCAGGTCGTATATAGAAATTTCAAACCTACAACCTGGCACTGAGGATGTAACAAATATAATTCCCCTGCCAGTAGGTATCTAGATACCAGAACCTTTTCACTAGCCACCTCTAAGGCACACAATTTTATATGGGATTTAGTTGAGGCAATGCTATAAGAGTTTGGTTGGTTGGTTGGTTTGTTATCCACCACCACCACAACTTTTTACTTTTAAATGGTGATCTCAGTTCTAGTGGCCCACTTTCTGAGAAGCAATGTTAGTACTTGTTATCCTATAGGAACCAAACTCTAATTTGCCTTGGTCTGGTTAAAGACTTGCCACAGAAGCCCAAGCTTGATCCTTTTCCTGAACTCTGTCCATTTCTTTTCCACAGTCTGCATGAATCATTTATTGCATCTAGCCATCTCAGGATAAGTTTCAAAACTCTTAACGTAGAAATACTCACCATCTTTAAAAAAAGTTAGAATATAAAATAAATACCACTGACAGACCCAAAGTGAGTTAAAAAAACAAATGTATATTGAGTAAATACAGAAAATATAGAAAAATGATATTTACTCTTCATAGTTAAGAGAGAGAATAGTGGAATACAGTAGGTAAAAAGAAATCATTATAATTTGACAGCTAAATAGGCTATGTTTTATCATCTTATAAGTTTACAGAGGAATTAGTAGAGAATGCAAGATTTTAAGAACTGCATAAAAGAGAAAAAACAAGGCAAAGAATTCCTTTCACCCTATTACTCTATACATTACAATTTACTTCCCAGTTAGTTTTGTATTAATAGCAGTTTGGCTTATGATGTTTTCTTTTTTGCTTAGGTAAGTATTTCTGAAGTTATGAAGATGTTTTGACATACGGAAAAAATCCTTTAAACTAGAGTTCCAGTGTTGTTTTAAGTACTCATTTTCTCTTGCCTCTAGAAAAAAGACCAGAGAATATTATCTACTGTGAAACTTTTCTATGAAAAGGAAATTTATATACTTTAGTGGAAAACACAGTTGATGCCATTCACTGCCTTAAACTTCTACTATAAATAAGTGCTAAGCATACATTATGTATATAGTTAAATTAGGCTGGACTAATAAGTTATAGTGGGAAAAATAATATGCCTTACATATACTGTATTCTTTGTCTTCCTTTATGAATGTTACTTCTCCAGATATAGTCATCTATATTAGAGTTACTTTGACAATAGTTGGATTAAAAGGTTACCCGGCTGATACATGAACAGGGAATTGGATGAGTGTCTGCACCAGATGATTTTAAAGAGTGTTTTAAACCATGACATTATATGATACTTAGATATTAATCACTGTAATGTGGTGGAAAGAACAAGAAATTTTAAGTCATATAGTTTCCATATCTGGTCTTCTATTTACTAGTTGTATAGCCCTGAAATCCATGATCCTCAGTCTCCTAGTTTGTAACATGTGGATAACAATGTCTGTTGTGAATATACATTGAGAGAACAAATATAAGGCATATGCTAAAAATAACTTATATTTTCCCTTCTATAAAATAAATGCTAACTAGAGGAAATTTTACATAACTGTGGCATTTTAAAGATACTGAAATACAATTTCAAGATATTAAAATGCATTCACCTCACTTACTAATCAGATAATAGAAAACACACACTCACACAATTTCTCAATTTCTCAGTCTCTCTCTCTCTCTCTCTCTCTCTCTCTCTCTCAACAACAACAATGCAACTGTATGCTTGCCTTGAAGGATTATTTTAATAGGGTGTTTCCTCCTACTTCCTTCTTTAGTAATAGCCCAATTTTGAAATTAAAGAAATTTTGTCATGAAAATTAATACATTAGACTTTTATTGCAATTTTTATTACAGGAATTGATCGATATTATGTTATATAAGGTGATGATCAATAAATAAATGTTTAAAATATACTTCTATGTTTAATAAACTAGTTTCCTTTAGAAATATCCATTGTCCTTGCTGTTCACCAATATTTTGCAGCAAGAGTTGCCGATTTATTCAACTCCTTTGGTTTGATGGCCAATGACATATCTACTTCTCCACATAGCATTTGTACCGGTTGATAACAATGAACAGCCATTGGCATGCCACTTTGTGGCTTTAAAAATATGTGTTATCTTATTATACTAAATAAAATCCCTGAAGGCAGGCCCAATTAAAAGCAGAGAATCCTGGGTATATTTTAACATAATTACTTTCTTTCATCAAGATTTTTTCCAAAGACTAACCAACCTAAGGGAAGGAAAATACCCAACTCCAGCTCACTTAATGACTCACATCAAGTAATCATCAGGGAAATGCAAATCAAAACCACACTAAGATATCACCTTACTCTTGCTAGAATGGTTGCTATCAAAAAGACAAATAATAACAAGTGCAGGTGAGGATGTGGAGAAAAGAGAGCCCTTACACACTGTTGGCGGGAATGTAAATTAGCACAACCACTATGGAGAGCAGCATGGAGGTCCCTCAAAAAATTAAAAATAGAACTACCATATGACCCAGCAATCCCACTTCTGGGTATACATCCAGAGGAGATGAAATCGATACAGCTGGTCCTCAAATGACATCGTTTTGTTCAATGTTGCTTCATTGTAAAACTGATAAGAAAAAAAAACTGATTCCCAGCCAGAGCCACTCTCTGTGTGGAGCTTGCATGTTCTCCCCAAGTCTACGTGGGTTTCTCCAGGTACTATAGTTTGCTCCCACACCCCAAAGATGTGAACACTAGGTTCACTGGCATGTCTAAAGTGTCCCAGGATGAGTGAGTGTTCCATGCAATGGGGTGGGGACTGTCCAGGATTGGCTCCTGCCTTGCACTCTAAGCTGCTGGGTTAGAGTCCAGCCACCAGGAACACTGAACTGGAATAATTGGAAAACAATCATCTTACTTGTTTTTATTAATCTTTGTTAAACATATGTATAGCTCACATTTATTTCAATGTTTAATATTAGAAGTGTTTTGGTCTTTATTGTGAAGTTTGGTGATGTTTTGTGACAAGAAATATGCCATAGGAACTTAACTATTATTTATATCAGTTAGCCAATTTGATTTCATTCGTTATATATTGATTTACTTAAAGTCACAGTTCCGAAGAACCTATCAACAGCATTAAATGAGACATTACTGTATATAAAAGAGATATCTGCCCTTCCCATATTCATTGCAGCACTATTCACAATAGTCATGTTATGGAATCAATGTAGGCATTCACCGACAGATGAAAAGATAAAGAAAATATGGTATATCAAACAATGGACTACCATTCAGCCTTTACAAAAAGAAGGAAATCCTGCCATTTTCAACGACACGGATCCTAGAGAACATTATGTTAAGTGAAATAAGCCAGATGCAGAAAAATAATAACTCATATTCTCATTCACATACCAATTAAAAGATAGAGACTAACAAAGTGGATTTTAAAAAACACACAAGACTCATCTATACATTGTCTACAAGAAAGATAAGTGGTTGAGCTCAAAATTCTTGTTATTCAAGAAAAATTATCTATTCATCTCTGTTAATATTGAGTTTTTCCCTCAAAAATTATTTCAATATGTTTTTGCCTAGTGTATTCCTTAAAATACTTTGCATTGAAAATAATAGAAACCCAACTTAAACTGGTTTAAGCAGAAAAGTGAACATTCTAGAGCTTGGAATCCATTAGTCCAAAACCTCAGGCCTTGGCTCACATCAGGGCTTAAAGTGTTTCATCAGAAGCCTGTTTTTTTTTTTTTGTTCCTCTACTCTGTTGCCTGTACGTGATTTCATGCTTAGGTTTCAAGAAGGCTATCAAAAGTACCTATGTTCACAGTCCATTAAAAATAGTGAGATTCTTTCCCCACCATTTGAACCAAATTCATTTTGTTTCATTGTTCTAAGTGGCTTAGTTGGCTATCCCTAAACCCACCACAGCAGCCTGAACAATGCATTGGGTCTGTGTGAAGTAACTGCCACTTGGAAACATGTGAGACAAGTGGGAGGAATGTGTGATCTTCTGGAGGGAAAATGGCTGCAGTTACCAGGAAAAGAGTCATGGAAACATGGCCACAAAAATTGGTGTCCACTATATGTAGTTGGACTACAAAACAGGAATATTTTTCTACATTGTACTCAATTTTCTCATTGTACCTTTCAACATGGTATCCAATATATTGCTGGAAAAATTGAACTAATTTAAACCAAACCATACTGAACTGAAAGAATGTGAATTAAAATTAATTGAAGAGGTGAATATTAGAGATTTCTCCCAACCACATGATTTTATAGGTAATAGCATTAGGAAAGATGAAAGGAATAATCTGGCTTTTCATTCTATCCTCCAATGTGCAAAACAGGGAGCAGTACAAAAACAAGTAATAATCATTTAACATATGAAAGTGTTTTTTCCCCAGCATATCTGATTTTAAAGTTGACAAATAAATAGGAGTTTTTGTTCATAAGTTTTTGAGCTTTCTGCCATAATTATGCCACATTTTGCTGTGGAAGTTCTATATACTAGTAATAAATCTTTAACAAAGAAAATATGCAGAAGGACAATTATAAGCACTTCAGAAACATCTTGACATTTTTAGAATGAGATTCACGTTAGTTTCACCTTCTTCTACATTTAGGCATGACCTTTTCATATTGAGAGAGTATATCAGATGTGTTGCTGCACTTCAGGGATGGCTAATTAAAACATCTTGCAGAAAGATAGAAAGAGAAAGGGAGAGAGAAAAGGAATGAAAAGTAAACATATATTTTGTCTTCTGCATTTTTCTAATCCAATTAATCAACTTTATGCAAGGCCTTCCCATGGTTCTGAAATGAAGCATAATCATACTTTACTTATTGGGCATCAAATTGTATGATGTGGAAGACATTTATTACACTGAAAACATCAAAAAAACACTCTGAATCAAAACACGAGTCAAATGAATGAAAAAAATAATTGCCTAAAGACTGAAATTCATAAATCTCTGAAAAATTATAACTTTACTCTCAAATAGCTGTGTTACTAAAGCTTAAAACTAAGTGAATCCATAAGATGTAAACATTATTAGAACAGTTATTAACAAAGTCAGAAACTCATGTCAATTACACTCCCACTGTCGTTCATAATTGTTCGCTTAATTTGAAGTATTCTTATTTTATTAATGACCATTACCAAATATTAAAAATGCATAAAAAATCAGTTTTGTATTTCTTATTAAAATTTCAGCTATGGATGTTTTTATTTCATAATGTCAGTTTTATGCAGCATAACTGGAATGAAGTAACAATTGTACTTCATATTTCATAATAGAGCTACAAAACACTATTAATACCAATACTATTTTATAAATTTGGCATTTTTTTTCTGGTTTCCAAGCAAGTCTGATGTTTAGCTAAAATTTATGATTTAGAAAGTTACATTTTAGTAATCCCGAGTTACACAATCTGTGAGTAGACACCTGAATTTTAATCCATGTTCCACAAAGACCCCAAACTAGGTTGTGATTATAGATTAAAATTTGCAACTTTTAGTACTTACCCTGTGGCTGGTCACAGGATACCATAATTATTTGTTCCACAGAGGCCACTGTGTGGCTCCTGCATTTGCTCCTTTCGCATTTTCTCTCTCTTCTTTGACCAGTCTGGTCTCTGGCCTTCCATCTTTCCTGGAAACAAACATAATAGGATAACCAATGACTTTCTAGTTTTGTGTGTTAGACTCTACTAGTTATGTACAGATGACATAGAGTCATCCCATAGAAAAGAGCTTCAGGGAATCTCATTCTATTGGACAATGAGCCGAGAGTACTCAAGGAAGAGTACAAATAATACAAATAATCTATCACTAAATTTTACTAAAATCTTACTAGCATAACTAGCATAATAATATATAAAGCCCATGAAATAAGCTATATCAGAACAAAGCTTCAGCTCACGGCCACATTTGATAAATTCAAAAAGCAATAAAAATGGCCTCTTCTCATTTCTTTTTTTATGTAGAAGAATTGAAAATAAGTGGTTAGATAAATACAGAGGGAGAGAGGTAGGTTAGAAAATATGAGTATACTCACAGCTCCCCTCTTAAAGTGTCATTTGATAATGCTGTGACTGAAATTATAACCATTCTATATAAGAAAGATTACAGTGTCTTCAAAATGCATTCTGGATTTTAACATCTATGTGTTGAGCACCTATCATGGAAATGATTAAGCATAATGGACAAATAGATGGTTCAATGATTAAAAAGGACATCATCATCCTCCTGGAACAGGAGGATCTAGAGAACTTGTAATAACTCTAATGCTATTCAGGATATATATCTAGAATTAGTCAAATAATATACAATAAGAACATGAGTAAATAACAAATTAATTTCAATTAGGGTAATATAACCTCTCACTATTTAGTGAATTTAATAGAATTTATGGGAAAATAATAACCAGTACTTCATAAATAATATTTAGTAGAATACCAATATCTCAAGTTATAAGATGCATATTCTAAGACAAAAGTGCTCCATAGCACCAAAAAAATTGTTCCATAGTGAAGTGTTTCAAAATTAAATAATAATTTCTGACCACCTATTTATAAAAAGAAACCCCTCAAACAGACAGTCCATAGCAACAAATTAAATTTTAAAACGTCAGCATTTGACAAATCTATTTGTTGACAGAAATTTTTTTAGATCATCTACTAAAATCCCAATGGATTAATGCTTCATGACATGTGGTTTAAGATATTCTGAATTTAAAAAAATATATAACTGTGTTTTCACTAATAATTTTGCCTACCAGCTTTGCAAAGATGTTTCTGCAAAGATCTGTCATATGTTTTCATAGAAAAGAGCCCTGACCTCATCGAGAAACATGGCTCTGCCACTGACCTCTTGTGTAATCCTAGACAAATCATCAAATCTCTATAGAATTAATTCATCTACCTGATAAATCAAAGTTTAGAGAATTCTAAGTAAAGATGGTATCGAGCTAATAACACATAATTTCTCTTCTACCATTTTTCTATTAAAACAGTAAACAAAACAAAACAAAACTGATAGGAATGTAAAATTGCAATTAATCATTTTTATGTAAACCAAACTTTATGCATTATAAGATGAAGGTATTCTACTAAATGATTTCTAGAGTCTTTCCATACCCAAAGAAATCAAAAGAAAGATACGAAAAGAAACAAAACACAAGATTATAAAAATCTTTAATGCTTAGGAAATAGACAGAGTGCTATCAAGTTATAAATTGTGTGTCTTACATCCTTCAAGACTTTTTTGGAAGATTCCATTTTCCACAAAAAAATACACTAAATTTATTCAAATTTAAGACATCATTGAATGTAAGAAACACCATTATCTTATTTACCAGGAATAAAGAAAAAACATCTCCAGTTTAAAAAGTACCATAATATTGACTGAAAGATGTCTCATTGTTTTAGAGATGTTAAAATGTGGGGGGGGGCTCCTTAAATCAATGGATGTACATAATTGGAGGAAGAAAAACTAAAACAATTTTCTTTGAACTTTGTAACACCTCTCATAACACATTTTTTCTAAAGCCACTTTCTCAAGGAGCCATTACAATATTCTTAAAAACAGTCCTTTAAATAAGAAGGTCAAATTCCTTGATATCAACCTTAAAACATTTATGTTGAGCTGAAATTCCCAGATCCTATAATTTAGAAAGTGAAAAACTGAAACAATTCTCTTCAAAATACAACAATATCTAATTTCTAAAGATGCTGATCATTAGTGGCTCTTGTTGAGTTAGGTAGAACTATAAATACAATTCTGTGAAATAACAACAGTTATAATAACAGTCACATCATTGACTTTATACCTATACTTAGCACTCAGAAAATTGGAAGTTGAAACTTTTCACCTGCATTGATTAAAGACTCTGATAAAGTTAGCTACCATGATACCATAAGACCTCTCTTTCAAAGTAAAGAACAAATTAATTTAAATTACCACAGATTAACAAATGTTTATATGGCAGAAATTTAAGTTTCTTAGTCTAATCTCTTCTCAAAATCTAAATCATATATTATTTAAGGGTGAAAACCACCCAAAGGACTGTGAGGCCCTCCAGGTTCTGGCCAATACAGGGCTCTCTGACCTGGGCGCTCGCCGCCCCTCCTCTTGCTCACTCTTCATCAGCCACACAGACCCTCTTCCTAGCTTTATCAAGTTCTCTGATGAGAATAGGTAAAAGTTTCCATTTTCAATCTTCTGAATGCTAAGTAGGTAGAAAAGCAATTAGTCTCCTCTCCTGCTATTTCCTGCATCAGGAACACTTATCCCTCAGACCTTGACATGGCTGTTTTAACTTTTTCTTTAAATATATCTTTATAGTTTGGTCCAATGACTCTTCTTCGTAGGACCCTTCACTGAGCACCAGAGTTAGCTTCTCCCCATTCCCAGTAACTCCCAATTCTGTTATCCTATTTCATTTTCTTCGTTTAGTTTTACCACTTTCTGAAATTATTAGTTATTGTATTTATAAAATGGCAGGGGCTTTTTTTTCCCCCCAATTTGTGTCTGTCACTCATTACTCTTTCTGTGATGACTAGAATTATATGGCACTTCACTAATGGGTGACAGTGAAATAGGGTTGCATCACCGAAGAAGACACACAAGAACCAAAATGATAATGCTTACATATTTGTAATTTATTATCAGAAAAGGATACAATATAGTAAGAGCATCAAAGTCAGTGTATGCATCTCAGTCAAAGGCTGTCTCACAACAAGGTGACTGGAAAGGCCAGATGACAGCTGCAATTGTCTTCCCTCTGTAAAGGCCACATGGACACAATTCTTACTCTCAGAACAGGAACCAGTCAGGTGTGTGTAGAATACCTTACAACCAGGAGCTCAAAATGAATCCTTACTGTGGTTTCTTCTAACCTACTGGGCACTTAGGCATATTCTTACTACCCAGCCATTCCCAAGGTCAGAGCCCTGCAGGTGTCTCACAGAGACCACGTACAAATCATCCATCACTGTTAACAATAAACAATGCCGATGAGCTGGTACAAACTGCCTTGAAACTCCTGGGATTCATGGTTACAAAGCAAGACTACTTTCAGTACCTTTTATTCCATGCCTAGGGATCAGAGTCATGCAGGTGCAGTTCTCTTTTGTATCAATTAGTTCAGGCTAATTCCAGACCTGTGGAAATTAACCCTACCAGCAGAGGCACATAACAGGATATATGTGTGTATGTGTATATATACGTGTGTGTGTGTGAAATGTATGAAAAACTATTTCTAGCTTTTTCTTTAAAAGCTGATTTGAACTTGTTGTTCTAAGTATCTCCACATAGAAAATAAACTTAGTCATATTTTATTCTGGTGGCAGAGAAAACTGTGCACCAAAACTGATGCTTCCTCTGCCATGGTACAGTGTCTCAATCTGTTTCGGCTGCTAGAACAAAATACCATCAAGTGAGTAGTTCATAAACAACAGTAATTTATTTTCACAGTTTGGGAGGCAGGCAGACCAAGATCAAGTTACCTGCAGATTTGGAGTCAGGTAAGGGCCTGTTTCCTGGTTCATACATGGCACCTTACTGTTGTGTGCTCACAGTATGGAAGGGGCGAGGCAATTCTCTGGGGCGTCTTTTATAAAGGCATGCATCCATCTCACTGTTAACAATAAACCTTCGTGAGAGTTCTACCCTTTGGACCTAATCACCTCCCAAAGGCCTCACCTACTAATACCATCAATTGACGGTTAAGTTTCAACGTATGAATTCGGGGGTGGGGGGGCAGAAATATTTAGACACTTGGATACAGAGTACTTTTGGGGAAGCAGCTGCCCAGTCTAGAGGTACATTTTCAAACACTCACCAAAGAAATGTGAAAGAAACTGATTTATGTTGTTTCCGGGCTGAGGCAATTAAGAAGTGGGCATGACTTCCCATCCTATTCCCTTCCACTTTTACTTTGCAGGTTCAGAGGACCCTGAGGCCCTGGGGATGGTCAAATCATAAAGTGGATGCTGACACTGACAAGGAAGACCCACACTGTGCTGTTAAATGCCTGAGAAATAGATTCTGTTGTGCTAAATCACTGAAATGGTGGGGTTTATTATTTATGGCAGCTAGTGTTTCTTTACACAATTCTATTCCTTCTGCAGAAAGACAACTATAAAGAGACTACTCAGTTATCTTTGATAATTACATTTTACTTTATATAGTTACAGAATTACAGCACAAAGCACATTACTTTTTCATTTAATACCTAATATTTAAATTTCAATTCAGCAATCTGTTTTTATATAATTTGCCAGGCACATGCTGAATATGTTTCTCTTGACATAATTCATTTAATTGGTAATATAATGTTTTATGGCTGTTATTTTCTTGTGCATATGTGCTACATTTGATGTGATCAAGATATTTTATAACATAAGCTGCACACAAAGTCTCATATTTTTATACCTATGCTTTGTATGTTGTGTACTCACAAAATATTAAAAAATGAATTTTTAACTTTTCTGAAGCACATTTTCACTTTGGATTTTTCTCCAGTATAATTATAAATATTTACTTTATGTGACAGAGTTTGGAATGTGTTAATAATCTGTATTATTTTTATATACTCCAGTACAATATTAAGTCTTGCTTACTTGCATAAAATTTTCTGTTTACTTGTAAAAATTTGCTTGTTACATGTTTATGATTATTGCCTGCTTTAGCCATTTTTGAATTAGATATCTATTTTATGAAACAATCATTACTTAGGTGTAAGCCAGTAACTTTAGACAACTCTAACTACATATGCAATTATAAATAAACACCATTACTAAATCCTCAATAAAGTTACTCTGTTGTTATAATACTTTATAATGTGTAACGTAATAACCAGCATATAAACCTAATTGTTTAAAATGCAATAAAGTATTGTGGATTATTCATCACAAAAATATTTTTTACTTTTTGACTGTTTTAAATTATTTAAATAAATGCTTATAATCTTAGTAAAGTCTTTAGTATCTCTAGCTCTGTTTTTTCTCTCTAAAATTAGTATCACAATTTGATGCATGTAATGTAGTCACTTGGATAAAGCTACCTATTTAATATTTTATCAAAAAGGAATGTAAATGTGCATAAGTGTTTTAGATATCCCAAAATAGTGTTTTAGTCGAATAAGAATGGTATACCTTTAAGATCCATTCTTTGTATTACTTTTAAAAAGTGTTCCTATTCTTTTCATTTTATTCATATCTGCCCCAGCCCTTCCCCAAAGGCATTCAGTAATGAGATTCTGTTAAAGGTGGTAACAAAATAATTTCTGCTAAAGAAGAATAGCAATCAAATTTTTATACATGCATTCTAGCTTCAAAAATTATCTGTCAAATAAAATTGCAGTGCTTATAAATCTAGCCATTACCAGATTTTGAATGACAATGCATCAGTCATATGAAACACTAGCGTTTTGCTTTGTTTTGGATCATTTTACTTTTGCATCAGAGTACCTGCTAAATTGACCTTCATCTCTAAGATCTTTTTCCTTTCAGTAGAAGTAGAATGAATGTAGGTATAGATGGCCTTGTGTTTGGTGTAGGTTTGACCAAGTTTAGTGGAATTCTCTTTGTGAACAAAATTCAAAAACATAAAAATAGGGCTATGTAATATCTCTATAAATCACAAACTCACTTGCAAAAAAAGTAAAATTTAGGATGTTGAAAGCACATTATCAGTGATAATTATTATATAAACCTTTCTGTATGAATTAAGTCCTCTAGTAAAGAACTGTGGAGAGGAATTCTCTCTACAGTTGGTTGTTCTTATTTCTTCAATTGAGAAAATGGTTTACTTTTACCTCCAAAGTTGGTAGGATGAATTCAATAAGAATATCTATCTCAAGAAAAAAATTTAAAAGATATGACTACCTGCATTATTAGCATTGCTCCAGAAGTATAATATCAAAACACAGTTTCTACCACCAGCTTGAGGGTGGTATTAATTAGCTACGTTTAGATTTTTCTAGGTTTTTTCAGTTTAGATTTTTCTAATTGATAATTTATTTGCATATACTGTTATTTTGGGGTGTAGTGCACAGTAAAGTTTGCAAGGAACATTTTTTACTGAGCACAGACATAATAGTATCATCAATTAAACACCAATCACATTCATGGTCTGCACCAACCTTGGTTCATAATGTCAGCAGCCAAATTGGGATAATTCCATTTCTGAGTCCAAAGGCACAATAGTCTGAAGAGATATGAAATAATTGAAAGGTGTAGACTTAGGATGAGCAAGCGTGGACATCAAATTGGAATTCCAAGAAAACTTTAATTAAACCAGTAAAATATAAGAATATTGAAACTGAAAGTTACTAAGAAAAGGTTTCCATTATTCATACTTTTGAATAAACTCAGATATCTCATTCTACTTTAGTTGCTTAGATGATTTCTAAGGTCCTCTATAACTCTAACAGGGAATGATAATGTTAGATTCCCACATTAGTCTTCCCCAACTCTCCCGTTCCCTAGTTACTACTACTCACAGGAAGCTCGGGGCCATCATTGCATTTGTTACCACATCTACACTCCTGATAAAATTTGCATGTCTTTTATCAAAAGGCCATTTCTGAAACCATCTTGATATGTGCTAATGGATTGCTACATTATCTCTCCAGAGCAATATTTTTTTCCTTTATCAGTTGCTTCAAATTGCTTTAGATATTCTTACGGTAGACATTCAAATTCATAGAGTGTGGGATTTTTTTAAATGGTAGCAAAGAGTAATTCTGTAAACTTTCATAATGATGACTTTTTTATATATAGAGAAAAGTATGTGCTCAGTCCCAGGATATGATATGCCTAAGAAGTGTCTGAGTAACAGCAGTTCAGAGTTCACAGTGGTGCCTAGTTGGTTACAGGCTGTGAGCCAAAGCAAAGATTATTATTGTTTAAATGTTAATAAAGTAGCAAGTGCAAATTAGGATTTTTAAAGTTATTTGCCTAGCATCTTTTAATCTAACTACCATGTTGTAGTAATACTTTAAGAAATTCAGTACAAAAGTAAGTCTAATTACACTATAAACCATAAAGCAACAAATGATTGCTTTTCTTTGGCATTATATCAATGAATCAAACTAAAAATCAAAATGATGTGCAAAATGTCAAGGAAATTGCATGAATCATGTCATCGATGTACTTCCTTTGTGAGGAATAATGTATTTTCCCAAAGAATTCTCACACTTTTCTGCATACAGGCCATAAAATACTTGACGGCAATGAAGAAAACCCATGGTGGTTAAAGTCCTAGCATCAGAAGGTTGAAAATACCCTTAAGACATTTACTTTAGTGTACAAATTGGATGATACTGGAAGCATAATTTAAAGTACTTTTAAAGAAATTATATTTTATAGAAAAATATTTTCATTACTATTTTCCGTCTGTGAAATAAACCAATAAAAAATTTTAAATTGAAAATAATGTTTTTCTTATTTTTCTATCAATCAACTTTTCTTCTTCCTTTAAAAGTTAAACCTATTTTTCTATCCACATCCTTCAGCACTCTGCCCAAGGACATATTTCTTTGTGTTCCTCCTTCAACTTTAACAATTGTTCCCACAAACTTTGTGACCTTAGCTACAAAAGAAAGCTATTATTTCTCAAAATCTTGGTCAACGGGATCTGGCACTTAATGATACAACATTTTCCAGATGTGGTAGTAGCATTTTCTTGCCTAATGGACTTTTTCTTACAAAGCCGTTGCTCTGTTTATCCTGATAGTTTTTAATAATTCTTCACCAGAAGTATATAGTGTAGGGTTCTGCATATTTATGATTTATTTTTTTCCTCCTTTCTGCTCTCATACAATTTTTCCATACATCTGTGTGAAGCTAAATATCATTCTATTAATACCTTTATTGACATTAAAGGCTTAATCTGTTTTATGTTAATACAGATAAACTCTCTGGAGTTAGGTATGCTGCTTTTCATTTATTTCTGTGGACTTTAACAACTATACTTTTCCATAATCTGTGTACCTTAGCAGCTAATACCCGAGTTTTATACAACCTGAGGTTTTTTAAAGAAAATTTACTAACATCTTCCTTTGTTCTAAATCTTCTATTTTGTCGGGTTTTAATGCCCTTTTACTGTATTTATATGCTGTCTAATATGTGTTTTTATAGATTTCAAAATCATTTATCTCAAATTTTAATTTCAATAACTATACCTACTTTTGTCAGAAAAAAATTCTTCAAACAAATCTAAATTGGCTAAATTTGCTTTTAAGCTATTTCATTTTGTTCTTCTAGAGATAAAAAATTTCAGGTTAGTATCCAAGTTCATGTATTTTTTGGTTTGCCTTCAACTCATCCTTTTCTCTATATTAAAGTTACTAGGGTTTTTTTCATTTATTTACATGTTATATGTGATCTTTAAAATGCATTTATTAATAATTGACTGTTTTCTGACTGCCTTGGTAAAATTCAGTGTTAGAAAGTATACTCAGTGTTAGATAAATATTCAGGTTATAGTAATATTATTTCACTATTATAGATTCATCTATGTAGAAAACCAATTTTTGTGTAATAAAGAGTTTGGTCTTTGTTCCCAGTTCCTGGAAAGTAGTCTCTAAATCCTTGGTATTTCCTAGATGATAGGAGTATCTTTGTTATTCATAGTGGGCCCTGATCGTTTATGCTAAAGGGATGATTCAGTGTGGGGTTTGGCCATGACCAAAAGACCAACCTATGATTAGAGTGTTGGGATTTTAAGCCACTTGATATCAGCCTGACCTCTGGGATCATAGGGTGGTTGTAGATTGAGTTCCATCATGTACCCAATAAGCCAATAAATTGTGTCCATGTAATGAAACCCAAACAAAAACTCTGGACATCAGGGTTTAGGTGAGTTTCCCTGGTTGGCAATGTTCTGCCTATTGTCACACATCAATGTGCCAGAAGAAGGATGTGTCCTACTCCACAGGGAGAAGAGTTGGAAGCTCCATGCTTGGAACCCTCCCAGACCTCATCCTATGTGTTTCTTCTTTTGACTGATCCTGATCTGTATTCTTTGGCCATAATAAAACTTTAAATATAGTGTTTCCCTGAGTTCTGTGAATTTATGCTCATCCAGATGAGCATAAATGATACACCTATATATGTACGTCAGTATAAATACATATACACACACTTATACAGACATATATCTTCATCTTCACATAATTTATATTTTGAATAACATATGTATATTTTTTCAGGCTTTTAACTGCCTTAAAAATGTTGCATTTTTTAAATTTTTGATTTTTAATTATTATGGGTACAAAATAATTGTATATATTTATAGGGCACAAGTGATGTTTTGATACAGGCATATAATGTGTATTAATCAAATCAGGGTAATTGGGGTATCCATTACCTCAGGCATTTATCATTTCTTTGTATTAGGAACATTCTAATTCTACTCTTTTAGTATAGTTTAAAAGGTATGCTCTAACTTGTTGATTATAGTCACTTTGTTTTGCTATCAAATATTGTGTATTCTATCTAACTATATTTTTGTACCCATTAACCATTCCCACTTTATTCCCCCTCCTTACTACCCTGCCCAGCCTCTGGTAACCGTCATTCTTCTCTCTGTCTCCATGAGATCATTTTTAATATTTAGCTCCCACATGTGAGTGAGAACATGTGAGCTTTGTCTTTCTGTGCTTGGCTTATTTCACTTAACATAATGTTCTCTAGTTTTATGCATTATATTAAAAGATTTTCATGTATTATATTAGATATGAAGTATGTTATTTGTATGAGGTAAACCTCAAAATGTTATGTCCCCTTCATTTTGTAGATCACAGAATAGCTTCTTTAGGGAAGCTATTTGCCTGTAGACATACATCCACTCAAATTTTTAGCCCAGTATTCTCTATATATACAGGGTAATCAAAGAATAAATAATTGTAAAACAGTATGTATAAAATATGTTAGTAGTCAGAAAAGCAAACGTAAGAAATAATAGTTCGTAAAAGTTTAGTAGCCTATAATTATTTAGCCTATGTAGCCTACTATTTAGCCTACCAATTTTCACTAGAATGACTATAGACTTCAAAAGTGCTATTTCATTGTAAATTATTTTAGCTTGATCTAAGTTTACCAACCATCTCATACCCAAGGTTAATAAAGCAAACAAAACAGATCTATTTTTGGTAGTGTTTGAATCAAAAAACAAAGAAAAAGAAAAGAAGAAAGGAAAAGAATGGGCAACTAATGGCAGGTATATCAATTTATAAGTAGGTATTTAGCAAACTGTCCTAATGCAGTTTTTTGGCAGCAAAAATCTAATATTTCTATTCAATATTAACTTTATGTGCATTAATACAAATGTAAAATTTAATCTGGTAAAAACAGTCTAAATACATCATCGAACTGTGTTATATGCTTATTCAGGAAGGTCAAATCACAGTACTTTTATTTTCTTTTTTTCTGAGACAGTGAATCTACACATCAAGAAACTTGGCATCAGGGCCTTGATGGCATTACTGGCTACAATATCCTGACTTGTCTCCAAGAATTTTTATTTATACTGTATCCTCTTTACAAAAAAAAAAAAAAAATCAACAAGGTAAAAAAATTAGAAGTCTAACTTTTATTTGTTCCAAAGAGACTGCTGAGAACATGAAAGGCCAGTATCTTTCTCACTGATTGTTTGAACAAAAGCAGGGAAGATTTTCAGAGTCTAATTTTTTTCTTTCCCCGAAGTCCTTCAATCTTGTGTCAATGCTTTGAAAAGCTTCAGGTTCGGAGCAATTGTTCCCCAAGTCACAATTTTCCAAGTTGAGGGATGTGAAATGTAGGAGGCCCTCTCTAAAAAGGAAATATTGGCTATAATTCACATTGCTCTTGGCCTATCTTTTTTTAGAAAAACAATAAATATGTTCCAGTAAGCTTATTGGTAAGAAATACAAAAAGCTGACAACAAGAAACCAAAATCAAGAAAAAAATTAGAAATTCAATACAAACACCTTTTTTTTCCTCCACAATCCTGCACTCTTTTCCATCCAAATGATTATAATGCTAGAATATCACTCAATGCAATGTGTTAGTTGGGTCCTTGACATTCTCAAAAGAATTACTAACAGATAGTTTGAAGCAAAATTAAGCAAACTGAAATAACCTAATTTTATTTTCCATTTGCCCTAGGCTGCACTAGTTTCAACAGGCACTCAAAATGAATGAACAGTAAAATGTTAAACAAAAAATTTATGCACTTAAGTGTTTTAATATGGAACTCAATGCTTAACTTTACAATCAGCCTCTGTTATTGCTTGGAAACCTGGTAACACAAATTCTAGAATCCTATCCTTCCTCAGTTGTGCCTTGTCATTTTATTGGTGGGAAACTAGGAGCTTTCTGAAAAACACAAACATTATTTTTTTTATTATTTTTATTTTTTTAACTAATCCCATGACAGATTATGAAAAGTACATTCTTAATTAGCACAATTTATTTAACATATTTATGTTATAGTATGATAACAATGAAAGGATAATGGCCTGTCAGTCACACTAAAACACCCATAAAGATGAAAAAGAGGAGTTAAAATAACATTACCTCTCTGGGATGATTCAATGCACTGAACTCTCTGTGTCCCCAAACTCTCACAAAATATTTTTGGGTCTTGTATCTCTGTTCAAGATCTAAACACTTATTACAATTTTCTTGTATTAAGTACTTTCAAAATAAGCTCCTGCCCTGACACGTTTCTGACAATCCCTAGTGGTTCTGGGTGTCAGGAATGGCTGCATCAGGGTGGTAGCCCAAATCGTATGTGTGATAGTAGTGAATATTTATTGATTCTCTGTTCTTTTATATAAAATGTGATTGATACTTTACATTCATGGTCGTTGTCACAACAATCTTGTAAGAAAAGCATTTTTTTAATAAGGGAAACGAGCTACACCATTTTTTGTTTGTTTTTTATTTGCCTTATACACTTAAAAGAGTGAAAGACCCTCACACTTGTCCTTACCCCATCACTTAACCCCACCACTTAACCTCTCAAAAGATCTCTCATGATGATCACTATTAACTAGTCGATATACATGCCACTAACTTTTCTATCTCTTTACCTCTCCATCTCACTAAACTTTCTTCTTTCCCATGAATTATGCCCATCTAAAATATTCCCTTAAATAGTTAAATCAAAACACAAGACAGTCTTTAGTATATAGAGAGATAACAATAAACCACAGAATTTTTAGCATATGTATAAAAACATTAGACATGCAGGTAATCATATATAAGTATGTATATAAATATGCAGGTAATTATATATGTATACACACACACACACACACACACACACACATATATATGCACACACATACAAAAAAAACTTTCTTTTTCTTTCCCAGTAACGAATGGGAAAAGCTGCACATACAGATCTACAACTTGCTTTTACACTTATTTGATCACGGCAATTTCTCTAAGGTGGTACATACAGACTGAACTTACTTAAAGAAGAAAAAAGTTGGTGTACTACTTACAGTAGAGGTGTATCACAATTCATTTAACCATTCCTCCGCAGACATACAGTTTTGAGATTGCAATATGCGTATGTATCATTATATTTTCCCAGGGATATAGTCCTAAGTGTTAATAAACACTACAAAATGTTGTAACAATTCAGATTCTCATCAAAAGCACCTAAGAGAGCTCATTTTTCAATGCTCTTTATCAACACTGCCTCTTAACTTTTAAAAATTTTGCAACACAAATAAGTTTTACCATTTGGTTTTAATTTGTGTGTTTTTCTATTAGAGATGTTGATTATTTTTCATGTGTCTTGAGCATTTATAATTTTGTAATTTGGTAAACTCCCTGGAAGTATCATGTACCTACTTTTCTTTTTTGTCTCTTCACTTATTATATATTATTTAATTTTATATTTTCTATTTGTTATATGTCTTTTTTATTTTCCTTTCCTTTAATATCTACTAATATAGATTTTTTCCTTATTTTTGCTCATTTCAAATCACTAATGTCCTCTGGCATATAATGGAAGGAAGGAAATGACAGAAGAAAGACCTTTAAAACATTAGCAACCCATTCCTTTGGCTAATGTTATGCTTTAGAAAAAAACAAGGCTAGTTCATTTTTTAAAGCATATATAATGCAGAGGACACATGAGAATTTTTTTTTTTTATTTTAGCAGCTGGCATAACTTAATTTGCTTTTAAATTGCATTTTCAACTTTCTTCGAATTTATAAAAAAAAAAAAGTGCATGTGAACCGAGCAGAATTTAAAAGGTGACAAACTGTGAAGAATTAAAACTTCTAATTTAACAGATGAGCAATTGCAAATAACAAAATCTCAGACAAACACAACTTTAATGAAAGGTGACATGCTGGGGATTCTTTTTTGTTTTGTTCCCTTTCATCAGGTAACAACAAATTAGTTTAGGAAATCATACTGGAATGCTGTGATTGTGATAACCAGCCCATAGCCTGTGCTGTTAGCTTTGTTTTTTGCTTGTTTTCTGAAACCACACATGACACTGCTTTTGTACTAAGTACATATTTTCTTCACTCAGATGTATCACAAGTCATTCAAGTCCAGACTAGTTCTTATGCGTTATTGCTATCCAGTGTTATTCTTCCTGTGGTGCCTCCTGAAAATCTTATTTTTCTTAGTGTTCAGAGCTAAGAGACAACTGCAGTGGGTATACAATGAGAAGATATGTGAAATTTATGACTCCTTTCCCAGGGAGTCACAGTTTGGTACTAAAATCAGTCCCTAAAATCAAAGCCCTGTTTAATTCTGCTTGTTTGCCTTTTCTGTATATTTTGCTGCCAATATAACAGGTAGGGACATAACCTGACATAGATATGTTTTAAAATGGTAGCATGCTCCATGTTTTTGATAACTGACGAAGGAAAAAGAATTGAACCTCTTTGCTTTTGGCCAACAAGTCATTAAATGAATTATCAAATATGTATCTGATGGAATCACAGATATGATGGGTCTACAAAATAGAAATCTACCTGATTTTATCTTACATATTGATGATGTAAAGATATCTACAATGTTCCTTCCTATTTATTAGGTAAGAATAAAAAGATAAGAACATTCACTCCTGTATTTATTACAAAATAATAATTTAGGCTTAGTTACATCTCTTATCAGTACCATTAGAGAGCTATTGAACTTTAAAAATCAGCAGCCTGCTATAATAAATATTTAATTTCAATGTAAATGATTCCTCCATAGCCTATCATTTTAGAAGTGTAGGAATTCCAAAACTCATAGCACACAAAGTGGTATTAACAGGTGATGTAAAGGAATCAGCAACTACTAAAGAGGTAAGACATTCCTGTGAGCTGAGCTCCAGTACCTTTACCAGAATG
This sequence comes from Lepilemur ruficaudatus, assembly GCA_963574885.1. NCBI lineage: Eukaryota > Metazoa > Chordata > Mammalia > Primates > Lepilemuridae > Lepilemur > Lepilemur ruficaudatus. The sequence continues at coordinate 42,011 of CAUYRT010106262.1, forward strand.
ATAGGTCAGGTGTAATGCTCATTGCAAAACTGAGTCACTCCAAAAAAAGATAGCAGCATGAATTTTGTGAAATTTGATTTTGAAATTGACTTAATATTATAGAATATTAAAAATAGCTCATTATTTAATCCTAACTCATAGATTAATCATTCATATCAGGATTTGCATAAAGAAATTAGTATGTAGGAAGGCATGTTCTTAACTATCTTCAGGTAAGGGCATATGTCTGGTGTCTCAGTTTTTTATTTGATATATACATTTTAATAATTTATATCATTTTTCAATATGAATTTTATAAAATTAAAGTGCATTATACTAAATGATAAATTCAATCTTCAGTCACATTATTTAAAATTAATAGAAGTTATACATGAATAATAAAAATTTTTAAGGAAAAAGATATCTATATTGCATCATATATTTACACATTTAAAAGATATCTGATCTTAAGAAAAATGTTATACATACACATACAATATGTTCAGTAAACTTCTAGGAAATATGGCTGACTGAGCTGATGGGGGAAAACATCCACTCTCAAACACAAACAAATGTTACACATAATATTGTGTCTTTAATAGCTAAGCTCAAAAGGAGCGATATGATATCCCTGGGTAATGAAGAGACAATTCAAAACCAGAGTAGTAAACAGCAATTCATGGCTAATGGTTTATGGGTGTTTTATAATAAGACGTTATGGGTTGGAGTAAGCATAGGAGAGGTTAGTGCCCATGATGGAATGGAAAAAAATATCCCTATGACGTTGTGTGGGGAAAGCAAGCAAAGAAAATATTAATAGCATCTATCTGGCCCAATGGATGGAAAAATCACTCATAAGAAACCAAAAGCAAAATATTTCTTCATGCACAAGTGGGCTCCCCACTTATAGTAGGCATGTATTGCACATATTCCAAGTTGGTAAGGGAGACAATCTGTCTATGTGTGTATATATATATATATACACACACACGTGTGTGTGTATATATATGCACATATTTTTGTGTGTATATCTGTGTGTATGTCTATTAAGATGTAGATACACACATATATGTACATGTAAATTCATGTATATTGTAACAAATTAATGGATCTAGAGATTGAACATCAGCAGTTACTACCATCATGAAAAGAAAGCTATGTAAATATTTTGTGCCTTCTAAGGAAAGAATACACCACCATCCATGAAGTAGACTTGCCAAAAAAAATTCTTCCTGATCTTCTCAGTCCACTAGATTCAACTACCAATACATAGTGAGTATAGATAATAGAACAAAATTAATCTTATGTTGGAATATATTAATAATATATTAGAACACATTAATCATATCATTAATCAATAAGAGACACAATCAGCAAAATTCAAACTGTAGAAAACACGCAGATCACATGACCTAGTATTTTCAAAAAATAAATTGTAAGAGAAAAAACATACAAGCGGAAATCTATAGATAAAAAGAGACAAGCAGCATACAAACCAATCAAATATGTGTGCTTTATTTGGACACTTAGGCAAACCACCAAAAAAACTTATAACATTTATGAGACAATTGGAAATGTGATGATTGACTAGATATTCAATATCAAGAAATTATAATTAAAATCCTATAATGGTGTCATGATCATTTTTAAGAAGTAGTAAAATATTTATTAAGGAATTAACATGAGTTATGGGAATTTTTAAAAATAATATGGAATAGGGTAAAATGAGTGGAGGTATAAATGAGAAAACACTCACCATGAGATGATAATTGTTGAAATTGGGTGATAAGTACATGAAAGTTCATTGTTTTATTCTATTTTTGTATAATTTGAAATAGTTCATAATAAAAAGTTTAAAAATGAAACAAAATGATACATTTGGAATGATAGAATTGATTTTAATTAAGACTATACTACATTATACTAAAAAATAAACAGTGTCTATCAGACATTACATCTCATTTATTAAAATAAATAAAATACATTAAGTTTTTTAAAAGATTAAATAGATAATCTAACCTTCTCAAAGGCAGAAATTAAATATTGTATACCTTTGAATGCCCCCTAATTCCTAGTATAGTCACTTAATAATTCACTTTCTTACTTCATTTTACTTTTCCATATCAGAATAAGAGAGACTTAAACAATACATTCAAGAGACATAATCTGTGACAAATTCAAGATGTATTTTGCACATAATGATTTGTTAATATATGCATATTAATAAAGGTTAATATGCATATAGCCAGAAAAAGTTATATTTATGCAATAATGAATTTTAGATATTTCCCAATCTTTAGGAAAAACCAGTTAATGTAATTTTTTATTAATATACTATTACTTTGGAAAAAGTTAATTAAGAAAATGTCAATGAGCAGAAGAAGCTCATTGCTAACTTTATCTGGGAATTCCTACCTAGACTGTCTAAAAGCCAAGTTTCAATCTCTTATGGAAACATTCACAACCTACTAATCAAAATAACTACAAATGAGTGAAATATAATAGAAACATGAGTAATGAGCCTGATGTCTTTGCGAAAAAGTCACTCATGTCAGGCAAATTTAATTACTTTCTCAACTGAATTACATAATTCATGGATGAAATGAATGTAGTAGATGTGATAGATTTATATTTTATAAGAGTTGATGCAATGACTCAGAATTATGATGTGAAATATGGATTTAATTGTCTTACATGAGCTGGCATTTCTTATTGAAAATGGAAACACCAATTAAATCTGTTTTAGAATGGATAAGGTTTACAAATTAGTAATCAAAACTACTCATAAATTTCCTCTTTTATGAACCCTTAGTAAATGATGCACTAAGCTCTACCATATCTCTCAAGTTCTCTAAAGACAGAAACTGAGATCAGGTAGGCAAGGAACTCGACACATTCCAGGGAAAGAGGGAAATTAAACTATCTAGATCACCTGTGCCCTTGCTGCTTCTTTCATTGATTCCTTTTCATCATGTAATTTGGAATTATCTCTTGCCTCTACCTTTCTTGTAACTTAGACATAACTGATAAAATCAATGTCTTCAAATGTTGGTGGTTAAATGTGTTATGCTTCACAGAAGGTTTGGTAATATTTTTATTTTTAAAAATTAATAAAGAGTATATAAATTTGAAAGGAAAACATAAAACCATTTTTATACATTGTCTTCTATAGAAAATCCCAAGGAATACACACACACACACACACACACACACACACACACACACACACACAAAATCAGAATTATTAAATGAGCACCACAAGGTTATAGGATACAAGATCAATACACAAAAATCAATGGTATTTTTACATACTAACAATAAAAATCCAAAAATTAAATTAAGAAAAAACTTCATTTATAATAACAGTATAAAAACTAATCAAGTAGTTAGGAACAAACTTAATAAAAATGGTACAAGATGTGTATACTGAATACTACAAAGTATTGTTGAAAGAAATTAAAGACAACCTTTAAAAAATGGAAAGAGATTCTATGTTTATAGATTGGAAGAATATTAAGATGACAATAGTACAGATTCAACACACTCCACATGAAAATAGCAGTTGGCATTTTTGCCGAAATTGATAAACCTATACTAACAGTCACATGGAAATTCAAGAGACCCAGATTCGACAAAACCATTTTGAAAAAGAACAAATCTGGGTGACTCATGCTTCCTAATTTCAAAACTTACTACAGAGCTACGTAGTATTCACAACTCTGCGGTACTGGAATAAAGACAGACACAGACCGATGGGATAGAACTGAGACCCCAGAAGTAAGTCTTCACATTTATTTTTGAAAAAAGAACCAAGACAATTCAACGGAGAAAGAACAGGTTTTTTCAGGAAATGATGTTTCAACAAATTGGATATCCACATGCAAAACCAAGGGACGGTTTGCTAATAATGAGTTTTCAGATGTTCCTGAGGGAAGATTATTTTTGTACCAAAAGCTTATCAGAAGTCCTTGATACCCTACTCACTAGGGAGCCAAACAGTTGACATGCAGGGATTGTTGCACTCGTCTACCCAGCGAAAGACATTCTGATGTGCTCGCGATCAGGCCTTCTTCCTAATGTGCTTTCCACTCTGGCTTTATCAAACACTGCTGAATAAACCTGGATGTGGATACCAGATCGGTTGCTCATTTCTGAAGCTGGTGGACTATTTTGTCTGAGGTAAGTTAACACACATGTCACGTTTGTTCACTCTTCCTTGCACATAAGAGAAAGCAGGTCACAGTTTAGATATTCTTTCATTTATTCTCTCATTCATCATCCATCCATTCATTAATTTAGTCAACAGTTAGTGAACACCTTTCAGTATCTCATAGTATGACCTTACAGTAATAACTGCTCTAAGACCATGAGAATGCAAAATCCATGAGATCAAGGATTTTATCTTAGTAGGCATACCTGTTACAAGAATAAAAATAGCCAATACGATACGCATTGAGCACTAATATGTAAGGCCTTGTTCTGAGTATTTTTATCTTTTAAATCTCACAGCAATCCTTCAGTAAAGGTACCATTATAATCCCCACTACATGATTGAGGAAACTTCAGTATAGAGTATAGATAGCTTGGCCACCGTCACACAACTGGCAAATCTTGGTTCTAACTCAGAGGATCTATCTGACAGGTAGTCTGTTTAGATACAACATGGTTGGTCACATAAGACATACCCACACATGATGCAAAACAGAGGACATAAAAGCATACATATATGAACTTAGGTACTTACCTCCCAATTGCAAAACTGCTGTACAAAAATACAAAAGCTTCTGTAGAACTGAAAAAAAAAGTGATGGCTATAAAAATATCGTAAATCAGGAAATTTATTAGCCCATTGGTACCTACAAATTTTACTCACTTACTTTATTAAAAACCCAGACATTCAGTTAAATAGAATTTCTTTCCCTCTGCTTGAAAAAAGTCCCTTTTTTTCTATAACCTAAAAATTAAGATCCTTCTTATGTCTTATCTTTCTAAAAATGTACTGCTTTTCCACAATAATACAATTCATACAAGATAGGCTTAGCAAAAAAAAAAAAAAATACATTCTAAATATACCAATGCTTCATTAGCTAAAAAATTATGATTTGTTTAGAGTTTAAAATGTGTTCGTTTTAATGCATTTGAATAAATTATAATATTTCATTTAAATACTTTGTTTTAAAAATGAAATTGAAACCTGCTGAGAACTGTTACGGGCTCCCTTGATTTAAGATTTGTTTGTTTCTATAACCTTGTAAGCACTTACAATGCCCTTTCATAACTACTGATTTGGGTGACTCCATTTTAATTACTATAGATTCATAAAATCACAAGACTGGAAGGGACCTTGAGAGGTCGTTTATGTCTCTACTCTCAGGCGGCACCTTACTTAACTGTCCCTGACAAATGTACATCTATCCTATTATTAAAGCCATGCTTGTGAAGGAAGTTCATATACATTAACCACACACATAGCTCTAGATAATAAAGAGCTCAGAATGCTACTCACGATTTAACCAATTAAATTATTATCGATTCCATCAATACTTTCATGGCTCCAGTTGTTTTTTTCCTTATAAATCAGTAGCATCTTAAGGATTCAAAATTCTCATCTACTTCTAAGGATGTAAGAAATAACACCTTACTAGCATTTTTTGCTAAACAGACCAAAGTGCAGACACCAAAGCCACTGCAATATTAGGAAAGGCAAACAGGCAGTAAGTAAACTAGAATCCCCAATTCCAAATGATACCTTAAGATGGAAATCAATAAAAGTCAAGGTAAATATGGGTATACATAAAATGCATTCTACTAAATGAATGCAAATACTGATAAAGATTTTTCCTACTGTAACTTTATATGATCTTTCCCTATGGCCTTACTTCTATTGCACACATCATTCATTAGATTATGAAAACCATTAATGTCAAGAAGCAGAACAAAATGAATTCACCAAGGGGCTGCTATTAGCATATCAAGCAGCTATTTCTCACTAAATATTCCTGACAGCTCTCATTATGTATGATGGATGAGCTTTATAAGTAGTAGTAGTTTCCAAGGAAAATAAAAATCTTTAAGCCTACTACCATGTGTGGCTGAGGAACTAGCAATTATCATTCAACAGTTTACATTTTTCCTTTTTAAGGAGAAAATGTTATACAATTCACAGGTAGGTTAAATGCCTGAGTTAAAATTCATTTAGAAACTGCAAGTCTAATTTATGATCTGAATATTATGAGTGCTTTTAGTTAAAACACATTGGACCTAGTCATCCAAATAATCCACAAACATAGGATATGACAGTAAACTGAGAAAAGCAGTTGGAAACTAGAATGTTCAAAGACACTGTCACTGGAGGAACTTAAACAAGCAAAGAAATTCAGAACATTGGCTAAAAGGCAACAATATAATACTACACCTTTTGTTTCCAGTAGACTTTTAAGAAAATATTACAAGTTTCCAGCATGAGTGAGAAGAAATAACGATAACTATAAAAATATTGTTTGTTTTCCTGCTCAAGTGAGAAGACAGCATTATAAGTCTCAAAGATTATAACCATGTCATACTAAGGAATCATAGTCTCTAAATCACATTTCAAAAACTACAGCACAGATTGAATCCAGCCTGTAGATGTGTTTTGTTTGGTCTATACAGTATATTTTTAAAAATCAAAGTATTGTCAGCATTTAAAAACCAAAGGATTTCAGACAAATGTCTATACTTCTGGTTGCTTTTTAAAATTTTACAGCAAATGGTGGGAGCATCAGCATTAATTCTCCCTTTTGCCACAAATCTCTCCTTTTCATAATGGCCCTTGGTGAATAAGCAGAGTATCTGTCATCTTTTGTTATTAGGATTGCATTATTGTTTTTCCAACTGTAGAGAAATACTTCTCTATGAAATGTAGGAAAATTGAAGATAGACTAAGGGAGGGTTGTGGTTAGACTGTGTCCCCTACAAAATTCACGTTGAAATTTAATCCTCCCTGTGGTGGTATTGAGAAGTGGGGCCTTTTGGAAAGGCCCTCTGGAATGGATTAGTCCTTATAAAAGGGCTGGAGAGAAATAGCTCAGGCACTTTTTGCCCTTCCGCCTTCTGCTATGAGAGACACAGCAACAACACACTGTCTTGCAAGCAGAGAGAGTGGCCCTCACTAACGTGAAACACGCTAATTCCTTGATCGTGAACTTCCCAAACTTCAGGACTGTGAGAAAATAAATTTCTGTTGTTCATAAATTATCCATTCTCAGGTATGTTATTATAGCAGCACAAATGGACTATGACAGAAGGCCACCTAAGGCATTAACTTATTTTACTTGTCTGGCCCTATTTTGGTTTTAGGAGTACATGTAACACAACATTTCAACATGTTAATTTCTTATTAAAAATGGGTTTCAGTAACAATATGAAATTGATCTTTAACTTAAAATTACATGTGTATACATAATACGTATACACACAGGTGTGTGCGTGTATTCACTGTGGTTGTATTTTGGGGATTGCAAAAAAGTAACTGCATGTACAATTCATAAGCTATATAGAAAGAAAGTAAAGTATTTCACTTAATCCTGTCCACATTCCCAAACATTTCGTAGTTAGTGTCATGCAGACCAAGTAAACCAACACATCCAATTCTGAAAGCCCATCTAAACCCAAAGAACTGCTCCCAACTCTCTTAACTATGTAATTTTAAAAACACCTATTTATTTTTTCATGAAGAACCCTTTTCAACTGGAAACATTAAATACAGGTTATTATTTTTATAATTTCAATAATGCATTCCTTGACAAAAATAAAGAAGCATCTTTTCATTTTTGCTACCAGAATAATTTTTACTAATTACTGACATATAAATTATGTTTAAAGATTCATGATATTAATTTATTGACATATAGAACAATTTTTAATTTTTTAATTTTGTATTTTTAATTATTATGGGTACCTAATAGTTGTATACATTTATAGGTACATGTGATGTTTTGATAAAGGCATATAATGCATAGCAATCAAATCAGGGTAATTGGGGTATCCATCACCTCAAGAAATTATCATTTCTTTGTGTTAGGAACATTTCAATTCCACTTTTTTCAGTGATTTTCAAATATAAAATAAATTATAACAATAATTTATGTAGTCACCCTATTGTGCTACTGAATACTAGATATTATTCATTCTAAGTATATTTTTGTACACATTAACTATTCCACTTAATCCCCACTCCATGATACCCTTTCCAACCTCTGGTAACCATCACTCTTCTCATTCCATGAGTTCATTTTTTAGAATTTTTAGCTCCCACAAATGAGTGAGAACATGTAAAATTTATTTTTCTATGCCTGGCTTATTTCACTTAGTATAGTGTCCTCCAATTCCATCCATGTTGTTGCAAACGACAGGACTTTATTCTTTTTTATGGCTGAATACTATTTCGTTGTGTGTATGTACCACATTTTCTTTATCCATTCATCCATTGATGGGCACTTAAGTTGATTTCATACCTTGGCTATTGTGAATAGTGCAGTAATAAGCATGGGAGTGCAGAAATCTCTTTGATATATTAATGTTCTTTCTTTTGTATACATATCCAATGATAAGATTGCAGTTCTCTTTTTTTACTTTTTGAGGAAACTCCATACTGTTCTCCATAGTGATTGTATTTATTCATATTCCCACCAACAGAATAGGAGGGTTCCCCTTTCTTCACATGCTCCACAGCATTCAGTATTGCCTATCTTCTGGATAAAAGCCATTTTAACTGGTTTATGATGATATCTCATCATAGTTCTAATTTGCATTTCTCTGATGGATAATGATGTTGAACATTTTCTCATATACTTGTTGGCTTTTTGTATGTCTTCTTTAAGAAATGTCTATTCAGATCTTTTTCATATTTTTAATCAGATTATTTGAATTTTTCCTATTGAGCTATTTTGAGCTCCTTGTATATTTTAGTTATCAATCCCTTGTCAGACGAGTAATTTGCAAATATTTTCTCCCATTCTGTGGATTGTCTCTTCACTGTTGATTGTTTTCTTTTCTATGTAAAGCTTTTTAGCTTGATTTGATTTCATTTGTCCATTTTTGCTTTGGCTTCTTGTGTTTTTGAGGTATTACACAAGAAATCTGTGCCCAGACCAATGTCCTGGAGTGTTTGCACAAGGCTTTCTTCTAGGGGTCTCATACTTTCTCATCTTAGATTTAAGTCTTTAGTCCATTTTTACTTGATTAGTGTATAGGGCTAGAAATAGGGGTCTAGCTTCATTCATCTGCATATAGATATCCAGGTTTGCCAGCACCATTTATTGAAGGGACTGTCATTTCACCAATGTATGTTCTTGGCACCTTTGTCAAAAATGAGTTCACTGTAAATGCGTGGATTTATTTCTGGGTTCTCAATTCTGTTCCATTGTTTTGTGTGTCTGTTTTTATGCCAGTACCATGCTGTTTTAATTTCTATAGATTTGTAGTATAATTTGAAGTCAGCTAATATGATTCCTTTAGTTGTCTTGTTTTTGCTCAGGATGGCTTTGACTATTCTGGGTCTTTTGTGGTTCCATATAAATTTTAGGATCATTTTTTTTTTCTTTTTCTGTGAGGAATGTCATTAATACTTTGATAGGTATTGCATTGAATGTATAGATTGCTTTGGGTAGTATGGATATTTTAACAATCGTGATTCTTTCAATCCATAACATGAAATATCTTTCCTTTTGTTTATTTTTTTAAGTCCTCTATAATTTTTTCATCAATGTTTCATAACTTCCATTGTAGAAATCTTTCACTTCTTTGGTTAAGGTTCCTATTTTACTTTATTTGTAGCTCTTGTAATTGGAAGTATTTTCTTGGTTTCTTTTTCAGATTATTTGCTGTTAGCATAGAGAGGTGCTACAGATTTTTGGATGTTGATCTTGTATTCTGCAACTTTACTGATTTTATCAATTCTAACAGTGTTTTGGTGAATGCTTTATGTTTATCTAAACCTAAGACAATATCATCTGTAAACAATGCTAACTTGACTTTTTCCTTTCCAATCTGGATGCTTTTTATTTCTTTCTCTTGTCTAATTGCTCTAGCTAGGGATTCCAGTACCATGTTGAATAACAGTGGTGAAAGTGAGCATCCTTATCTTGTTCCACATCTTAAAGCAAAGGCTTTCAGTTCTTCCCTGTTTGGCACTATTCTAGCTGTGGGTCTGTCACATACAGCTTTTGTCATGTAGAGGTATGTTCTTTCAATACCCAGTTTTTTGAGATTTTTTTTTATCATGAAGGGATGTTAATTTTATTGAATGCTTTTCCAGCATCAATTGAACTGATATTGTTTTTATCCTTCATTCTGTTAATAGGATGTATCACATTTATTGATTTACATATGTTGAATCACCCTTGCAACACTGCGATGAATCCTACTTGATCATGATGAATGACCTTTTTAATGTGTTGTTGAATTCAATTTGCTATGATTTTGTTGACGATTTTTACATGTATGTTCATCAGATATACAGGCCTATAGTTTTCTTTTTTTGTTGTGTCTTAGTCTGGTTTTAGTATCATGATAATACTGACCTCATAGAATGAGTTTGGAAGTATTTGATCCTCCTCAATTTTTTGGCATAGTTTGAGTGGCACTGGTATTAGGTCTTCTTTAAATAGTGGTAGAATTCAGTAGTGAAACCATTGGATCCTGTGCTTTTCTTTAATGAAAGGCTATTTATTACTGCTTCTATCTTGTTATTTGTTATTGGTCTATTCAGGTTGTGGATTTCTTCCTGGTTCAATCCTGGTAGTTTTTATGTATCTAGAAATGTATCCATTTCTTCTATGTTTTCCAATTTATTGACATATAGTTCTCATAATAGTCTCTAAAGATCCTTTGAATCTCTGTGGCATTAGTTGTAAAATCTCCTTTTCATCTTTAATTTTATGTATTTAGGTCTTCTCCCATATTTTCTTAGTTTGGCTAAAGATTTGTCAATTTTGTTTACCTTATAAAAAAACAATTTTTTCTTTTGTTAATCTTTTCTGTTATTTTTGTCTCAATTTCATTTATTTCTGCTCTAATCTTTATTGTTTCTTCTGCTAATTTTGGGTTTAATTTGATCTTGCTTTTCTAGTTATTTAAGATGTATCACTGTTTCTTTTTTTCTTCTTTATTGAAGTATACTTTACATATTATGTCTCTACTCCATTTTAAGTGTACAATTAAATGATTATTAGTGAATTTACCAAGATGTACAGTTAATCACATAAATCAGTTTTAGAAGATTTCCTTCCCCTTATTGAGACCCCTAATTCCCGTCCCCAACTACATTTCAAGCATGCCCCTCCCCTCCACAGTGCTCACCACATCGCTCAGACGTGGGTCTACCCCCCCATGCGCTGAATCCCTAGTGAACACCACCACCATTTGAGCCCCATAGTGTTCTTATTTGAAGTTTTTCTACTTTCATGATGTAGGCATTTTTGCTATAAACTTCTCTTTTAATACTGCTTTTTCTATATCCTTAAGTTTTGCTAAGTTGCATTTCCATTTTCATTTGTTTCAAGACATTTTTAAATTTTCTTCTTAATTTCTTCATTGACCCAGTGGTCATTCAGGAGCATATTGTTTAATTTCCAAGTGTTTTGATATTTTCCGAAGTTCCTCTTGCTATTGAGTTCTAGTTTTATTCCATTGTGATCAGAAAAGATACTAAATATGATTTCAGCTTTTTGTATTTTTAAGAATTGTTTTGTGGCCTAACATGTGGTTTATACTTAAGACTATCCCATGTGCTGAGAAGTATGTGTATTCTACATCTGTTGGATGAAATGTTCTGTTACGTCTGTTAGGTTCATTTGTCTATAGTGCACATTAAGCATATTAAGTTTAGTGTTTCTTTGTTAAATTCTGTCTCAATGATCTTTCCAATCCTGAAAGTGGGACATAGAAGTTTCTATCTATTATTGTATTGGGATCTACCTATCTCTTTATGTCCAATAATATTTGCTTTATATATCAGGGTGCTCCAGTGTTGGGGGCATACATATTTAGAATTGTTATTATATATTCTCTTGACTGTCCCATTTATCATTATGTAATGACATTCTTTGTCTCCTTTTATAGTTTTTGTCTTGAAATCTATTTTTTCTAAATATAGCTACTCCTGCTCTTTTGTAGTTTCCATTTGCATGGAATATCTTTTTCCATCTTGTTATTTTCAGTCCATCTGTGTGTTTATAGGTGAAATGAGTTTTTTATGGGCAGCATTTAGTTGAGTTCTGTTATTTTATCCACTCAGCCACTCTACATCGTTTGATTGGAGAATTTAGTTCATTTGCATTCAATGTATTATTGACAGCTAAGGACTTACTATTGCCATTTTTATTTCTTGTTTTCTGGTTGGTTTGTTGGTCCTTTCTTTATTTCTTCCTCCTTCCTTCCTGTCTTCATCTGTGTACTAGTTCATTACTAGTTCATTACTAGTATGTTTTTATTTCTAGTTTTTCATTTTTGTATCTATTATAGATTTTTATTTTGTGATTATCATGAAGCTTGCACATGTCTTTAACCAATTATTTTAAGCTGATGACAAATTAACTCTGATTACAGAAAAAAGAAAACAAAAACAAGTAGACAAGAGAAAACTGTAACTCCACACTTGAACTCCACCCCTCACTTTTCAACTTTTTGTTGTCTCTATATATTTTTATACTATTTCTTAAAAAGTTGTAGCTATTATTTTTGATAGGTTTGTTAGTCTTTCTACTCAAGGGATGAGTGGTTTACATACCACAAAAACTATGTTAGAGTATTTTGTACTCATCTGTGTACTTACTATTACCAGTGTGTTTTATACCTTCAGATGATTTCTTGTTGTTTTTTAATATTCTTTTCTCTCAGGTTGAAGAACTTCCTTTAACATGTTTTGTAGTATAGTGCTAACATTGACAAAATCCCTCAGCTTTTATTTTTCTGGGAAAGTATTTATTTCTCTTTCACGCCTTAAGGTTAATTTTGCTGGATATAATATTCTAGGATGATATTTTTTAAAATTTTTTTCCTCTCAGCACTTTGAACATGTCACCCTACTCTCTCCTGGCCTATGAGATTTCTGCTGAGAAGTCTGCTGCTGCCATATTTGTCAGATCTCCTTTATAAGTTATGTGTTTCTTTTCTCTTGTTGCTTTTAGGATCCTTTTTTTATCTGATTTTTGATTATTAAATGCCTCATGGTGGTTTTATTTGGGTTGAATCTGCCTGGTGTTCTATAACCTTCTTGTACATGGTTATCCACATCTTTCTCTAGGTTTTGAAAGTTTCCTGTTATTATTTCTTTGAATAAAATTTTTACCTCAGTCTCTCTTTACATCCTCTTTAAGGCCAATAGCTGATATTTTCTCTTTTGAGGTTATTTCTTAGATTTTGTAGGCATACTTCTTTATTCTTTTTTCTTTATTCTGTGTATTTTAATATAGTCTCTTTTCTAGCTCACTAATTCTCTTGTTTGCTTGATCTATTCTGCTATTGATAGATTCTGATAATTTTTTTCAGTTTCTCAGTTGAATTTTTCAGTTCTAGAATTTCTGCTTTTTTATTATCTCAGTCTCTTTGTTAAATTTTTCTGATAGAATTCCAAATTCCTTTTGTGGTATCTTGAAGTTTGTTGAGCTTTCTCAATACAGCTATTTTGAATTCTCTGTCTGAAAGGTCACATACTTTCTTTACTCCAGGGTTGGTCATTGGTGCCTTATTTAGCTCCGTTTGGTGAACTCATGTATTCCTGGATGTTCTTGATGTTTGTGGATATTCCTCAATGTCTGAGTATGAAGAGCTAGGTATTTATTCCAATATTAGCAACCTGGATGTATTTGTAAGCCTTCAAATCTTCTTGAGAAGGTTTTCCTTTAAAAAGGTATTGAGTATTGTGATCTAAGCCTTTAGTCACTGCAGCTGTATCTACCCTAGGGGACACCCTAATAGCAGTAACATTGCAACTCTTGCCTATTATTAAAGGCCCTGCCTTGTTGGGCTGAATTTTTTGGTTCTTACAAAGGTGCTTTCTTACATAGATAGTTGTTCAATTTGGTGTTCCTGCCGGGAGACAATCATTGAAAAATTCTATTTGGCCATCTTGCTCTGCCTCCCTCTAGAATCATTTTTAGACTTAGCTAAAATAAACTTACATCAAAAGAAAAATAAAATAGGCTAAGAAAATGCAATCTTTTCTATCCTCCTGTCCTATTTTAGTTTGCTTCTGGGGGAAATGTCTTTCAAGTGGCATAACAGAAAAAGAAGCTTCAAAGAACATCTACTTAAGCATGTTATAGTTAGCTTCAGTGTCTTATGTAATGTAGTATCATCACTACCACATAAAAATCTCAAACTTTTTGTCTTGGTGATAAAAACAGCTGGATGACCAAAAATCATGTTCAAGCTCATAAAAGAAAAGCCATGTTAATGATATATAATATCTAATTGCATATAAACAACCCCGACCATGAACAAGAGAAGTGTTAAAGCTTTTAGGTTTATCAGAAGAATGCAGAATAACAGAGTTTACAAAGGAAAAATGGAATTATATTCAACCAATAATATTTTCTCACCTTCAGTTCAAATATTACCACTTCTGGCAGTGGAAAATTGGATAATGTTTTCTTGTTTGTTTGTTTGTTTGTTTAGTGCTTCACTGCAATAGGATATATATAGTCATTTTATTAAATAAATGTTTAATAAGAATGACTCTTCACTCCATATATTCAGTTATGCAAGAAGTACCTGTTGTATATAAATATAAGTTCTAATCTAGCCAGGCTATTGAAAAGTTCAATTAGGGAAACTTAGACTAAGTATAAAAATAGAAAAAGGGTCTCTGATCTCCATTTTAGCAGGTTTACCATCCTTGTCTTCCATCTCATATCTGAAATCTAGCAGCTATTGATTTGGTGCCACTTTAGAAGTCTGGATTTCTTCACAGATCCTGGCAAACCAAATTCCCAGAGTCCAGCCTGGGCCTAGAGACTGTTACTTCCAAGATACATGAATGTTACTCAAAATTCCTCTGTTGAAAAAGACAGCTTATAAGAAATGGAGCAGTAACCTCACAATGTCTTACTTAGGAAATAGGGACATTATATATGTTCAGATAAGAAGAAAAATATTTACCAGAGGCTCCTGGTTTCCATTTGGCAATAATTCTCTTAAGAATCTCCAGAAAAGAATATTACTTTTCCTAAAAGATTAGGTTATAGAATTCCTGTCTTCCCTGATTCCTCTCTATTCCTATTACACTGAATTATTCGGCTTAGGTGAAACAGAGGTAGCAAAGATCTTATCTGTAAGCAAATCACAACCAACTCATTCTGCATTGAACATCCTGTGGTCTGGAGATATACAGAAATAAATATGACAGAGATATGTCATTAAGAAACTTACACTTTATTTCACAGATTCAAGTATAGGCAATTAACAGGAATAAAAGGAAAAATCATACTGAAAAAGTTGCTCTCTTTGGTACCTCTCACCTCACACAAAAATACACTTAAGAGGGTTAACAGACCTAAACCTAAGGCAGGAAACCTTAAGCATCCTAGAAGAGGATGTTGGGAAGACCCTTTCAGACATCAGCCTAGGCAAAAAATTCTTGAAGAAGACCCCCAAAGCAATTAATGCAGCAACAAAAATAAACAAATGGGATCTGATCAAATTAAAAAGCTTCTGCACAGCCAAAGAAACTATCATTAGAGCAAATAGACAACCTACAGAATGGGAGAAAATATTTGCTCTCTACACCTCCAACAAAGGTCTGATAACAAGAATCTA